>CATIWO010591288.1:0-17143 GCA_949673435.1 Macaranga tanarius | reverse complement strand
TGTTAAATAGGTTGTGTCGGATTACTGACCTTCACATGACTTGGGTAGTCATAATGTCTTGCTAGAGGCCACTTATGACTTATGGACTACCAATTGGATTGAAGGCCCATTGCCAACGTTATGTGAACCTATAGGGTCACACACATAGAACAGACCCAAAATGAATATTGGGCTTATTAGCCCAATTGGATAATTATCTCTCTTATGTGTAAATGGTTAAAATTTATTTATGGTAAAAGTTACCATAATTAAATTTTAAAAGGAAAATATATTTATAAATATATATATCTAAAATAGTTTTAAGATATATATATAAATATAAATAAAGGATAATGATAAAACCAAAAGGAGTTTTGGTACTTGTGAAATACTAAATCCTAAAAGATATATATATGGATATATCATTTTAGGAGTTTGATGAGAAGAGAGTTCTCTGTACATCTATCATTCACAAAAATTATACGTTTCTTAAGAAAAAGAAACATAGAGAGAAAATCAAGGAGAAAGGTGCTAGCACACCAACATCGTTTAGGGGTGTTCTGTTTGTATGGATACCGGTAGAGGACGTTGCTCTTTGGCTGCGTCTATATTCCGATACAAGATAACAAAAGGCTCGAGGTAGAGTGTCACCGGAGTGAACCTCCTCTCTTCATTCCTACAATCTTGCCTTTGATTTCGTCTTAGTAAGATTCTACACTCGATACATATTGATTTAATCTGAACTACTTGGATCTTGGTGGGGGTTCTTAGGGTCAAAAGTTTTTATTTTCCGCTGCATGTATGTGACCCAGAATCCAACAGTTTAAAACCCGGCCAGACTAAAGTTTCTGAGTCAAACTGAGCTGATGAAGAGAGACGGGTCGGCTGATTCAGGTGACAGGAGCGGTTCAGTTGAGTCAGATAAAGAGAAGTCAGTTTGTGGGGGCGGTTCGGTTAGAGATGGCTTCCACCCGAACGCCCGAACTTCCGAAGTTTATTGTCCAAAACGGTGCATTTTATAATTATTAATATACACACTTATAACACAAACCCTAACCCTACTCTCTCATTTCCCCTCCAACAGCCGCCCCCTTCTCGAACATTCCCCTCTCCTCCTCTGTCTCCTTTGACCTTTTATCCTCTCCTCTCCAAACGACACAACCCTTAACCCTAACCCTAATCCTCTCCTCCTCCATCCCTCTCTCTATGCAAAATTTTGACTTTATTGTTTATTTGCTGCTAGAATTTTTCATTTAGCATTCATGTGATGTCTTATACAACAAAACCTGAGCCTCAAATTCATATGTATTTTAGTTGATTTTCTTTATTTATTGTTTTCTTTTCTTGTATTTCTATTTAATTGTGATTCACTTGTGCTTTGCATGCAGGATATACTCATTTCTTTTTAATACTTTTTGGCTTTTTGTTAATTGGTTGCAATTATTTTTTTGACTATCTGAACCACCAACATCAATTTTTTTTGCTCCCAATTCTTCTGTGTCGTGGGTGGAAGCTACTGATTGAGATGGAAGCTCACTTATTTTTTTGGTAGCCCCTCTTAATGTACAACTGAATCAACTGATGAACTGTTGATTTTTTTTTGTTTCTATCTGTATCATATAGATACTTAGATAGGGTTTGGTTCTTTTTTATAAAGTCCATAGTCCATTTTTTTTGTAAATCATAGGTCTATAAGCCCATTAGTATTATAGCCTAATTAAATTATAGTGTATATTTTTTTTTTCATTTGTTATGCATGTTCAAGCCTAATAAAAATAAGGCTCAACCCAAAGAGGTCCAATCTGATATTCTGACCTAAAATTAACCAAACTTTTTCGGTCAACCGAACCGACGGTTCTTTCTTTTTTTTAGTTTGGTTCGATTGCCACACATTGTCTCTAAAAATCGTTCGGTTTTAGGTTCTTTCCACCTGATCTGACCCGACCTGCCCGATGAATTCCCCTAGTTAAAAGTCAGTCTCAACTGCTCTTGGTGTCATGTTTCATATAATTTCTTGGATCCACTTGTCTAAATCTATTAGTTTTGCATGTTTATAGGTGTGAGCAGACCTGGTGGAAGAGCTGACTTCTTCTTCTTCATTTCCTTCCTTTAATCTTCTTTTGCTGGGTAAGCGTCCCTCTTCTCCTATATCAGGTTAGTTCTTCTTACTCCGTTATTTGGTTGTCGGAGTAAGTGGGTTATTAATGCTTATTGGGGCTCTAAAATTTTGGTCATCTGAGAGGTGAATTGGTTCATCTCCCTTTAACATCGGTGGGGGTATGTTCCCTTCATTACTCCTTCGTCAATCATCTTGGAGGTTATTTACCATGGAGATTAGCTTTTGCAAGGATGTCATTATGTGGGTAGTGTCAAATGGTCATGGTGGTGTTGGTTGTTGTTGGTTTTATGTGGCCATTTCATCCAAAAGGTTGATGAGGTTTGAAGGAGTGGCTTGGTCGATGTTTCTTGTGGTGGTTGTAGTAGAAATAGGTGTTATGGTGTTTGGATTTTGATTTCCTCCATTCTCTACTTTCTCCACCATGTCGAGCTCACCGTACCACTGATAACAGGCTGCTGTAAAGATCGCCTCAGTCCTGCAAGGCAATGAAAGAGCATTAGGTGGGTTGCCGACATTTCGCTGGCGAACCTACTCCAATGCTCAAGTCAAGTATGGATCAACTCAGTCGAGAAAAGGAGATAAGAGTAGTGGAATAGTAGAGTTACCTTTGACTTTCTGGCGATGTGATATTTATATGGGGACTTACCTAGGCAGGACTTGCTTTCCAAGCTTGGTTAATGACCATTTTCTCGGGGAAAATGCCTAACGGGTCTGGTAGCAAGCTTCATTAGCTTTTTGTTGTTATCTTAACCTCGATTGTCGGGTTATTTACTGTAACTAACGTTAGTTTCGGGTAGCGTTCTTTAGTTTCCACTTAGATGATGGTGAGACTAGGTCGGTCTCCTAGGGTAAGACCGCCTCAGTCTTTGGAGAGAATATTTATGTTTGACCGATTCGGTCTAGGATGCACCGAGGGATGGGCGATCACGAGTCTGATGGTGATCGAGAGGCCTAGTGGAGATGGTGATTTTGGTCCTATGTTACCACTTTTCTTAAGCAAAGTTGGTTCACTCATCTAGAGAAAATCTCTAGTATTATAATATTTTAATTAGGATACATGATACAAAATATATAATCCCAAGCCTGAGGAATAATGTGCCAATTATTATGTGTCAATTAATTATTTTGTGGTGACATATATAGATGGTTTAAGTAAAATAACGTTATTATTTTTTTAAAAAATATTATACTTATTCATTTATTATCATTTTTCTTTTTGAAGAAATATTCATTTATTATCTTAAAATTATATTTTAGAATAAAACTGAATGGTAAAAATATAAAAAGCTGAATTTAATAGGTAAGATTTATATGATACGTGTGTCATGAAAAAGGCGCAGAGGGCAAATGTGCCACCAAGTTTCTAACAAATAGTGTGCAGTGTAGTAATTCAAGATTTCTAACAGATAATGGATATTTTCTCCCTTCCTACCACTTCTCACTTCCCTCGCTCTCTCGTCCTCTCTTCCTCGACTAGAAAACACCACTCCACGTCCACCACCACCATCTCTTACTCCCTCGATCCACCACCACCACGACCACCATCAGAACCCACCAACTCTTCATCTCTCCGCCGTCCCAATTCACTCAAATCCACTACTCCTCCTCCTTCCACTCCTAAAACCACCAAGAATAATCCATTCAAAACCCTTCTTAATCCACCTCATGTTCCCTCTCCTCCACCACCACCAACAAGCACTCACTCCCTCTCCTCCAAACTTCGTCTTTCCAGCAAACTCTTTCCTCCTCCTCCGCCGCCACCGTCTCCTCCTCCTCCTTCCCCCTTAGCGAAAACCGAAACCCAAGTTGAAAAGCATCAAGAAAAAGAATCCCAGAGACCTGAATTCCGTCAGGAGGGAAAAGTATTTATTGGGAATCTACCTAACTGGATAAAGAAGCATGAAATAACTGAGTTCTTTAGACAGTTTGGTCCTATAAAAAGTGTAATATTGATAAAAGGCTATAATGAAACTGAAAGAAATGCGGGTTTTGGGTTTATTATATATGATGGTATAACAGCAGAAAAGTCTGCCATGAAAGCTGTGGAATTTGATGGAATAGAATTTCATGGAAGAGTTCTTACTGTAAAATTGGATGATGGGAGAAGATTAAAAGCTAAAGCTGAGGAAAGAAAACGGTGGGTTGAAGGAGGAGATGGGGAGGGTTATAAGTCTCAGTGGCATGAAGAAAGAGATGGGTCTAGAAAGCCATTTCGAAGAGTTTTGGAGACCCAACCAGAGAATTGGCAGGCAGTCGTTAGTGCTTTTGACAAGGTTAAGAAGGTAAGGCTTTTGTTACAGTTTAGGTTGGAATTAGAATATATAGATCATATTAGTTTGTGGAACCTGATGCATAAAAGAAATCAATTTCATGGGACACGAAGAATATCTCTTGTAAACTGATAAGTGCTTTCTGATTCTTAAGTAATAGAGAGTGAGACTGAAGTAATAGAATCCTTGCTAACCTGGCATATAAGTAGGAGGGTTCTGTTTATTGGACTCTTTGATTTGAATTATTATTGTATATGAAAATTCTTAGTCATGTCAGCAAGTAAGGTAAATGTTTAAGATTTGGAAGTTAGAAATTTAAACAGCCTATTACGTGTTTGCGCTTTAAAGAGCTTAGTGCACAGGGTTACATCTTGAATGGTGGTTGGGAACGGAAAATTTGTTTTGTGCTTTGCTTTATAAAAATTGAAATTGATGGCAAGAGAGATGTTTTCTCTGTAGAACTGCTGTAAGATATTTCTTCTGTCCTGAAATTGTGATTTTTCTTTGACTAATTGTGCTTTGAATGAATTAGTTGCCCTAGAGGGTGCAGAATGATGGCTTTGTTCTGCAATGATATTGCTTAGATTCAGTTTTACCTCATTTCAACATCTCTATAACACTGATTTTTTCTGATATCTGTAAGTATGCTCTGAACAACAATTTAATCTGATATCTAAAAGTATGCTGTGAGCAGTAATCACATGTACCAACCTATGCTCATAGAGATTTGTCATGTGGCATGACATGAAACTGTATATTACTTGTGCTAATAGGGTCATGAAAAGTTATGAAACCATTTTTTCATTTTTTTAATGAACGTTATTACCTCTTTTTATTTGAACAATTTTGTGGAAGTTTTTTTCCCTTCCCTGTTATTGTCATTATCATTATTCTTATTAGATTATTATTATTTCAACGATTAGCCTTCCAGAAGGGAGTATGGATTAATGGTAAGCTATTATGCAAGACGAGGGGATATGCATCGTGCTCGTCAAACTTTTGAGAGCATGCGAGTGAGGGGAATAGAACCAACATCACATATCTATACCAGGTAAAATTTTTGGGCAAACATTATGTAGACTTGCTTCTGTCTAGTTTAACTGCTAATTAACTTATTACTGAGTTTCTTCTGCTGTTTAGCTCCCACCTAGGGGTGGCCACGGGCCGGTTTCGGCCCGGAACCGAACCGGAACCGGCCCGGTCAAATCCAGAACTGAACTGGAATCGGCCCGGTCAAATCCGGAACCGGTCAAATCCGGAACCGGGCTGAACCGGCCCTGAACCGAGGATGGGACCGGTTCAGGGCCGGTTCCACCATTCCGGAACCGTGGTTCCGAACCGGCCGGTTCTGGTTCATTTTATGAAAAAAATTAAATTATGTCAAAAATTCAAAAAATGCAAGTTACAACTTTTTATAAAATTCTACATAATTTTATCTTACTCGTGGTATATTTTGTTTTCTAAAATAATACAACTTTTTTACAGTGCGTAAAAACCGAACTGAAAAAACTGGAACCATGAACCGAAACCGGCCGGTTTTGAACCGGCCCGGAACCGGGGTTAAACCGGTTCCGGTTCGGTTCCACCTTAGGTCGAACCGTGAACCGGCGGTTCCGAACTGGAACTGGCCGGTTCATGAACCGTGGCCACCCCTACTCCCTCCTACTTGTCAAAGTTGTGGTGGATGCACTTAATGGGGCAATATTTCTGCTCCTAGATTATGTTCTGGGAAGCTATCCTTCTAAAAGTGCTTTAACTGAGCAAAGCCAAGCGTTTTTTTGTGCAAAACAGAAGTTCTTTGAATTGTAAAGTCATTCACAAGTTCTGCGTTGTTCTCTGTCTTTCTTATTTCTGATTTTGGAACGCATTTGGGAGCCCGTTTCAAGTGAAAGTAGGATTTAATTAGCAAGATTTTTCCTCTTATTTTTAGGTGTTATGCACTTCAGATTGTCTTTCTCTCAACATTGAAATAATTGATTTCATGCAGCCTTATTCACGCTTATGCAGTTGGTAGAGACATGGAAGAAGCCTTGTCTTGTGTTAGGAAAATGAAAGAAGAGGGCATTGGAATGAGCTTGGTGACTTATAGCATAATTGTGGGGGGATTTTCTAAAATTGGCAATGCTGAGTAAGTAAAACATCACCTATTATTTTATGCATTTGTTTCGGTAGTTAGCTTTTGGAAAATATTTTCCTAAATTGTGGAGTATATTATGGTAGTTGTTTCGTTTCAATATGGTATAGCTTTTGTTCTGATATGTGCATCTTATCTAATCCTCGATAGTTAAGATTCCAGATGTCTAAGACCTTAAACAAAATCTTGATTAGATTTTGCTCCTTCTGATAAAAGATATTGTTTTGCTATGACATCAAAATTGCTGAAATATTTCATTTATAGATGAAACAAACATGAACTAACGTAGTAGTTCTGATGTGGAACCTACATTCTTCCTTCAAAAACAACTTTGTTAATCTAAAACTGAACATGACTTAGGCTACAACCTCTCTAGACCGAAGCATGAAAATTCCTAAACTTATGCTAATCATGATTTTAACATACAAAACTTCAACCAATATTAGAACAGGAATATATTGTTTAAAAAAGAATAAGAACAATTATATAAAGTTCCTTACATGATTCGTTTAGGATTAGGACTTGGCGTTGGACTTGAAATAAACTCATTGTTGGGACAGGAACTAAATCAATTTCTGTGCATGCGTTGATTTTTCTGTTATTTATTAATTCAGGTGTTACATTTTTGGTTGATCATATTGACCAAGCAATAATTTCTCTATCTTATTAATCAGCAACTTTAAACATGATATTTCATATTTCCTTATTGACACTTTCTGGATTTGAGGATATTAGTTCAGTGGGTACTAACTGATTATTGATCCAATGTTAGATACATTGGGGTTTAATCTGAACATCATACATACCTATTACTGCATCTTTAAATATTTTATTTATTTTTGTTCAACTATGAAAAATCTTAGGCGAATTCGTTAATATTTTCATTGTCTTCATTTTGTTAAGGAGAATGATTTTTAATTGTAACAATGGTTGCCCTGTGAGCTAATACCATTTCCTACTGTTGAAGTGCTGCAGATCGATGGTTTAATGAGGCAAAAGATAAACATTCACATATGAACGCAATCATTTATGGGAACATGATTTATGCACATTGGTCAGTATTTAAAACACAATTTCAAGACTACAAGTCTTTCCTCTCATTGTGCAAGCGCACACTGGCACTTCTATCTTCTAATTTTCTAACCGAATCGACATAGGCAATTAAGTTGGTAAAAAATATCACTGTATTTGTAAAAATAAGCATGTACTCAAGGTTTTGAAGTTTTTCCAATTTCTTACATACACTTTTTTCTTAATAGTTCTTAATCAAGGGCCACTTTTAGAAAATATTAAAGTGCTAGCTCTCTAGAGGAACTCTGCTTATTGATGCAACAAATTATTTAAATATCTTTGGTACTTGGGTTAACACCATAGTAGACTTACTGAGGATCTGCAATGAGAATTAGACTTTAATTAGATTGCTCAGCATTAATTTGCACACCTCACACTTTGCATGCTTTATTAGTGTCTGCTGTTGTGAAATGCATACCTGAACTTGTCATTTCTGATGTCAATTGCAGTCAAACATTCAATATGGATCAAGCTGAAGCTCTAGTAAGGGAGATGGAGGAAGAAGGTATAGATGCTCCTATTGACATATTTCATACGATGATGGATGGTTACACAATGGTTGGAAATGAAGAGAAATGTCTGACTGTATTTGAAAGACTTAAGGTAAAGAATTGATGTGATGGACAAAACTTATCTTATGTTAGCCGAATTTAAAATTTGGCTATCTTATGATGTGATTAAGCATCAAAAGTGAAAAGTGAAGTAATTTGGAATTTTTGAATGGGAATCATGACTGGTAGCATAGTAATTTGGAATTTTTGAATGGGAATCATGACTGGTAGCATAGATGTTAATATCTCCCCACAGAAATCTAGTTTTATGATGAAATTTATGTATCATTGGCAAAACCAAGCATATATACTAAACTTCACATTCTTTAACATTTTGTCCAGGTGTTGTATTTCCTTAGACTTCAGTTTTCACGATAATTGCCATGACTGCCTCCTTTTTTATTTTTTATTTTTTTTAATATTAGTGGTTGAAAGCCCCCCATAGTGAAAAAGGATTTTGCATGTTGGTTTAAAGATGGTTGTGAATTTCTGATCAGCTTGCCAATCTTTGTTTTTATATTGTTGCTTCCTGGTTGTTTTTTTGCCAACTGTTGACTTTTTAATATTGTCATTCCCTTAACATTCTCTTTCCTTATTCTAGAATGAAGGTCATGTATGAACAGAGATTGAATACTACCCTGTCATGTTCTTGTGTATTCGTTGCATTTTCAACTTTAATGTGATCATGTTATTATGCAATTGTTAGGTGATTTATTCTTTAGTTAATACATTGAATAGCATTTTAAATTTTGATCCCTCATTAGTTGGTGTTTATTGCCAAAAATTGTCAGATCTTTATCATGTAAAGCATTACACATGTATAGATATGCTATCCTTGGCTACTAATGTTGTCTGTTTTAAGTATTATGGTAAGATATGGAATTTTAACATGAAAGCAGATCAAAACTATACATTTCGTTAGAAAAAAAAGTTGTGACAACAAGGTTTCATGTCTCATTTTTTTTCCCTGCTGTTTCTCAATTGAAACAAATTGATTGCTGGTCTGAATAGAGGATCTCTGTCCAAACTTGGACCCATTCTAAGCTAGTTGGAAGTACTTTTGGCATCTGGTATTGGTTTTAAGAAAATGAAATACATCAGAAATAGATATAAATGAAGTGGTAATTTTGTAAGTGGGAATAGGCTGATGCTAGATAATATCATCTACCTTTTTATCCATAGAAAACAAATTTGGTCAACTGAGCTCAACAATCTTTAAATGTTATCTTCTAAGATATATAATTGTCTATGTATTTGCACATCTATGCATGTGAATTATCCCACGAAATTTAAAACCTTATGTGCTAGCTTAGATTTTGTTAAAAGTATCACGAGCTGTATTGGTAAACTTTGTAGAATATGCAAATTTTATGGAGTTACATGGTGGATATAGCAGGTTTAAACAGATGAGTGCAGAAACACTTGCTGAAATATATAGATTCACTAAAGGTGCTGATGGGATGCAACTTACAGTCTAGCTAAAAGATGCTCAAATCTTTGCTTAGTTATTGATAAGATATTATATTCAACACCGTTAGCATACACCTTGAAAGGTTCACCATTAAACTAATATTTGCATTCGTAAAAACAAGTCATATGTTGTTTCAACATGGTTCTCTTGTGTGCACATGGATTGCAAGGATGTCATGCCAAATCCTCAGCATGTGCTAGAAGTTGATTACATACTGAGAGAGATGAATCTCCATTTTCATCTTATCATTATTCTGGCATAAATGCGTTTTTTTTTTTTTTTTCACTAGCATGGACCCAATCCTTGCATCTCTTATCTTTTAACATTCTAGAACTGCCTTGTGTGCAAGATCAATGAACATCAAATCGCAAGCTTCTCATGCATAACACAACCATTCCTCCTAGGAGAAACATTTGTCAAACTAAGTAGATAGATGACCAGTTAAACAGCATACAAAAACAAGGTCCGGGACTCAGGGTCTTTGTTTAACCTTGATAAAAATGTTAAAGGATATTATCATAAATGGATTAGAACTCAAGGCTACTTTGGGATTGTGACAGCCCACAGTCACAATGCTTCAAAACTAAATTCCCAAAGAGATCATTCCTTTAGTAGCTTTCACCCTAGCAGTAAGCAGCCTGCTTTTGCTTTTCATATGATTCAAAATGCAGCAAAAAGTGTCTATTGAGTAGATATTTCTTTGTGATTTTTAATGAGGTGTCTCCAATTTAGTGGTAGCTGGTCTGTTTGAACTTATGATAGCAATTAGTGATGGAACATGAAAACTCAAATCTTAAGGATCTGCGTGGCATTGTTCTTGAATTGCTGTTGAGAACAACGTCAGCTGGAATAAATTGGCTAAAACCTGCTAATTTTGTATATAAGGTTGATTTGTCATCTTTGTATTATAGAAACTTCAAATAAAGAATTTTCAAGCTCCCTTTTGGAACATCCAAACAAAAGATGTTTTTCCAATGAAACAGTTTCAACCTTAATGTTAAATGGATGCTATGATGATTTTTAGTATCTCCAAGTGTTGCTGTCAAAGATTTTTTTTTTCTTTTTAAAGAAGAATATATGTAGATTTTTTTAATAGAAGGTTATGTTTATTTGAGGATGGAGAGGAGAAGGGTTTGATTATGGCTGCATACAAAATAAAAGGAAGTGTACCTAATCCATATTATTTTCAAAAATTCAAATACCTCCTCTGCTTCCTCTCAAGCAATGTAGCTTGAAGTAACCTTATATACTAAAGATGGTTTTATTATGATTCTTATCATGCTGTATTAAGCCTCTAATTTTGTAACATATAACTCATGTATTCCAGTGAGTTCTCCATCATTTAGTATTGTTTATGGTTGTGATGAACCTTGAGTTCTCTCATCACATCATCAATAAATCAAAGTTCATTTCTTCTCATTTATTTTAATCCATAAGGATTCTCTTAAGCCATGTATGATGAAGGATTTGTGGTACAAATAGGTCACATTTAAAAAATTACATTATTGCATATCTTCATACTATATATATATATATATATATATTTTAATATGGTGCAGGAATGTGGATTTGCACCCTCAGTTGTCAGTTATGGATGTCTTATTAATCTGTACACTAAGGTATGGATTATATGAATTTGCATAGTCGTATGAATTGGAGAGAAAAATTGCTCTTCAATAATGATGGTGAAAAACTGAATTGAGAAATTGTCTGTTCTCATTTTTAGGTTGGTAAAGTCTCTAAAGCCCTAGAAGTTAGCAAAATGATGGAATCAGCTGGTATAAAACACAACATGAAGACATACTCCATGTTAATCAACGGGTTCTTGAAGTTAAAAGATTGGGCCAATGCATTTGCGATTTTTGAAGATGTTGTCAAGAATGGATTGAAGCCTGATCTGGTGCTCTACAATAACATCATTAAAGCATTCTGTGGAATGGGAAACATGGATCGTGCCATCTGTATGGTTAAGGAAATGCAGAAGGAAAGGCATAGGCCTACATCACGTACATTTATGCCAATTATACATGGATTTGCACGAGCTGGAGAAATAAGAAGAGCTATGGATGTTTTTGATATGATGAGGAGGAGTGGTTGTGTTCCAACAGTGCACACTTTCAATGCTTTGATTCTTGGCTTGGTAGAGAAGAGACAGGTAAATTATGCTTTATTTTCTTGGATCATTTTTCTTTTTATTAAAGTTAAATGTTTGTTTTGGTAACAATTCTGATGTGTTTCATAACCTAATTATCACTCATTTAACCTTTGTTAGATCATTTTTGTGCATATTACAGATGGAGAAGGCTGTTGAAATATTGGATGAGATGGCATTGGCAGGTGTAAGTCCAAATGAGCATACATACACAACCATCATGCATGGGTATGCAGCACTGGGTGATACTGGAAAAGCTTTTGAGTATTTCACCAAACTGAGAAATGAAGGACTAGAGCTTGATGCGTACACATACGAGGCATTATTGAAGGCATGCTGCAAGTCAGGCAGGATGCAAAGTGCTTTAGCAGTAACAAAAGAAATGAGTGCTCAAAAGATTCCAAGGAACACTTTCGTTTATAACATTTTGATTGATGGGTATGCCTGCTTTTTATCCATTTCTCTTTTTTGGCTGGAAACTGGAAACTACTTTTTCAATTTGTATCTTCATTTATACCAAGGATAGTACTTTGTTATAATTATCTGCTCATAACAATACTGTTTTGGTCTTTCCCTGTTTCTTGAATCTGTTATCATTCATATATAGATGGGCTCGGCGAGGTGATGTTTGGGAGGCTGCTGACCTTATGCAACAAATGAAACAAGGAGGAGTTAAGCCTGATATTCATACTTATACATCTTTCATAAATGCTTGTTGCAAGGCTGGGGACATGCTGGTATGGTTATTGAAACTCTCTGTCAATTATGGCACTTGTATTAAAAAACTAGTTGAAATTTTTATATTTCTAAGAAAAAACTTTTAAATCTGGTCAAACATTGCATCAATAAGATGGGCTTTTTATGGTGGGTTTGGCCATGGCTTTGAAGAAGAAATGATTTTAATGTCATTTTCTTCAGGTACACTGTCAATAAAAATTTTGTTTTCTATTCCATGTTTTAACTGTCGGTATTCTCATTCTATAAATAAGATTAATTGGTAGGGAATGTCATGGTTCGTATCATCAAATGATTTGTTCAATATTGATTTCCATTTAGACAGTTACTTTTTGTTTTCTTAAATCACAAGAAGCTCTCAACTTTTAACATATTATACTTAAGAAGTATTTCTATATAAGTTGGCATTTTGTTTCTTAACCAAACCATACCAATGTGTGTTTTCGTCAAACCTTATGGGGTTGTAATTAACACTCATGCTCATATGCTTGTTTTTTAATGATACAGAGAGCAGCAAAAATGATGGAGGAAATGGAAACTTCTGGAGTGAAGCCAAATGTTAAAACCTACACTACACTGATACATGGGTGGGCACGAGCATCTTTTCCAGAGAAGGCTTTGAGATGTTTTGAAGAAATGAAGTTGGCGGGATTAAAGCCTGATAAACCTGTATACCATTGCTTGATGACAGCTTTGCTATCTAGGGCTACTTTTATCGAAGCGTATGTTCGCTCAGGTATTCTTTCCATTTGTTCAGAGATGATAGAAACTGGGCTGATTGTTGATATGGGGACAGCAGTTCATTGGTCCAGATGTTTACGTAAGATTGAAAGAACAGGTGGGGAGCTTACAGAAGCCGTACAGAAAACATTCCCTCCTGATTGGAACATGCGCTACAGTGTTGATGTAGATCCAGAGTTGCACAGTGACGATGAGCTTAACAGTGATGGTGAGAATGACATGTATTTTGGTGGAGATGATGTTGATCAAGGCGATGTTCGTAATGACGATGAAGATGATTACTTTAACCCAAGACTATTGGCATAAATTAGGTCTGACCTATGAAAAAACAAACTCTGAGTATTTGTCATTAGCTGTCGGTACTATGCTAAGGACGTGGGGTGGGGTTTTATGTTCGGTATCAGAATGAATAAATTGTAGTCGTTAGCCACAAACAATAGTTGCATTGTGCTCAAAAGTTTCCTTTCGGTATCATGTCATGGTTCTCGTTTTCATCCTCTCAAATTTTCATTTGGGACAAAATCACTTCCAAACTTCCAACAAATGTGTTATCCAAACTGAAATCTTAAAGAATGTTTAGATTAAGTGATAGGGATTGAGAATGTGTTGCATGATTTTGATCTTGATGGGGAAGGTTTCCCACAGATGAAGCATCTAGATGTCAGAATGATTCAGGGATTCAGCACATCATTGACTCCTGCAGTACAGATCAAAATCAATGTGCTGTCGCATTTCTGAATCTTGAATCGTTGAACTTCAATGGTTCAAGCATGAACCTAATACATGCTTGCTAGAATTTTGAGATAAATATGAACATAGCAACAATTTTTTTAAAAAAAATCAAATATGTGGTATTTTGACATGGCATTGTGCTTGAGTGGCAGTATGATATGGTTAATGTACATTGATGAGTACGGTAAGGTGTAAAAAGCAGAAACGGTGTTTACGCGACATCAGTTCATTCCGTCTGAGTTAATAGATCAGGAATAATGGAAATACATTTAAATTTTATAAAACACGATTGTTAATATATATATATATTTTTTTCAGAACTTTTAAGTGTAAAAATTTAGAAACTTATAGGATTGGAAATATCATTATCCCTTTCCATTTTGGTCTAACGTGAAGGGGTAGAGAAAACTGCCTTTTGTTTATCGTGGTCTGCACCTAATTACAAAATTTTTGGCACTTGCATCTCTAGCTGCCTGCTTGTAGTACTAGCTCATAGTACTATCATGATATATACATGTATTATATGGGGTTATTTTTAATTAATAATATTAATACAAAATTTAAAAAATTATAATGTACGTGTGTATATATATATATATATTTCAAAGGCTTAATTGTCAAAAAGTATTTTGTATTTTGGATTAACTATCAAATCAAGTATATATTTTTATTTTTTATTTTACTCAAAACTATGATATTAGTTTCAATTTTAGTCCAGCTAAATTAAATCAAAATTTCAGCTCAAAATGATGCGGCAAAAACACGTCTATTCTTCATTTTTCTACATTAGAAACAAAGTGATTCAATTATTAATTTTTCTTAAATACCACATGTTGCTTTATGGTACACAAAGAACCAATAAAAATGATATTCTTAATTGAAATTAAAAAACATGCTAAGTAACTATTTTTATTTTTTAAAGTGAGTATAAATTATATTGTGTGTTTATTTGTGTTTTAAAATTTAGTAAGATTTTTTTACAAGTAATAAATCAAATTTTATTTGAAAGAAATCAAGTTGGTAGAAATAAAAAATACATAATATACATAATACTATGTTATTAATAATTTATATGTTTTACTTTATTATTTAATTACTAAATCTTGATTAATGTATACAATCTATTTTAAAATGTAACTATCTCATGGATCATGGAATATATTTTCTTTTCATTACTTTACAGTGCAATACAATACATATATACAAAGGAGATAGGGACTAATTATGAATAAGCTAATAATTAGGTTGAATATATAGCACCTAATAATTTTCCTATAAAAGAAATACATTCATTCTAATACTGACTATTCCTATATAGGAAGTACAGATCACGCCAACACTTCCCTCAAATTCGTGCATAGATATCTCTAATGCCCAACTTATCTAGTAAGCTGTAGAAGCTTTTACTTAACACGACCTTAGCTAGTATATCTACAAGTTGATCTTTTGATGTTTAGCAAAATGACTATCCACTTCAATGTGCTTGGTACGATCATGCTGGACTGAATTTTGAGAAATTATAATTGCTACTTTGTTGTTATAAAACAACCTCATTTCAAAGTTCAAACCAAATCCAATATCAGTTAACAGCTTTCCTAACTAAAGGAGCTCATGAAGTTCCTTGGATATTTCTCTAAATTCTACCTTAGAACTATATAATTCCACCACTGTTTTTTTTTTTACTTTTCCATCATGTAACCAAATTCCCTCCCACAAATGAAATATCTAGAAGTAGACTTCATGTTTAACACATTACCTACCTGATTCAAATTCGTGTAACCGTCAATCTTGAGATGGTTATTATTGGAAAACATAAGTCCTCTTCCTAAGGCAGATTTCAAGTAGCGAAGTGATAAATATGAGAATATCTTGTCTCCATACCCACGGATCCAAGTCCAAAGAGGACTCTATGTCTACATACGAAATCAATGATCAATAAGGATAAAGTGATCTAATTGGTAATGAATTAGGACTCACATGATACTAATCCAAATAGGACTAGGTATGTCCCTCTTATGCCTATATACAGGCTCATATTTCTCTTAAATATCTTATCTTGAATAACTCTTCTTTGACTTAAGCATCGAAGAACCTACGAATCGAAGATTCTAGGCTCATCCAAGGTTTTTTTTTGTGTTTGTAGGTCTAGTAGAGGATCATCCTTCATCAATTGGCGTCGTCTGTGGGAATCATTTTCCTAACTTTATTTTCTATTCATAATTTTCGGCCATGAAAATCTAATAATTCAACTACTTCAATCAACAACCTCATGCATGCATACAAAAAATAAAAAAAGGATCAAAAGCACTACCAAGCCAAAAGCAAGCATGGAGTAATGATGACTATCGCTGATATGATAACTCAATCCAATGAGCCAATTAGAGAATCCTTGGGCAT
The DNA here is from genome assembly GCA_949673435.1 of Macaranga tanarius. Taxonomy (NCBI): domain Eukaryota; kingdom Viridiplantae; phylum Streptophyta; class Magnoliopsida; order Malpighiales; family Euphorbiaceae; genus Macaranga; species Macaranga tanarius. The sequence continues at coordinate 791 of CATIWO010591288.1, read as the reverse complement.
ATTTACCTTGCATGAACTCTTTTAAAGGAGCTATGGTTGCATTTATCAAGACCAAGAAATTACAGAATGCACTATTTCCTGCATCGGCTCATAATTTGGTGATGACCTCAAGGGTATAGCTATTCGCATGCCTTCTCGTAATTATTGATCAATTTACCGGATGGGTAATTAAACAATGTGACTCACAACTGTAAAAATTGGCACTTCAAAGTCATAAGCCTACCAGAGCCATCATTCATGTGTCGAATTTAATAAAATAATCCTACAGATCGCAGGACAAGGGCAATCCATATGCGGTCTCTCTCTCTCCAAAATTGAAGAATTTATAAAATACAACATGTGTGATATGTGCATGGATCTCTATAAATTTAAAAAGCCTATAACATCATTGCACGACAGTTGTATTTACAAGGAGGAATAAAAGTTGGTATGTAAATAAAATATGCAATAGCTGGGATCTTCAAGATTTCTTAGCAAGCTCCTACTACATGAGCATCCTTAGCCAGACACAACACACTGCATCTGTAAAAAAACCTGAATATTTTTAATTCCTGGAATGTACATGCATACAACATCAACTTCTTCAATGGGGCAAATATAGTTGCCATATGCAGAAAATTCACTATTGCAACCAACTGCTGGCCCATGCTTTTGTTAGTATAGATGTGCCCTATGGCCATTCATGTGTATATAGACATTGTATATTTATCCCCATGGCAATGATATATTCATTTGGATCAAAGTGTTTGTTTATTTGAATATTTACCCTTAGTACAATGTTAGATAAGTTT
>CATIWO010591262.1:0-12311 GCA_949673435.1 Macaranga tanarius | reverse complement strand
CTTATTGTATTATCTTTCCGGCCACATTACTAACGTACATACTTTAGTCTCTACTCGTAGACTTCAAAATTCCCATAATTCTTTATTCTACTTCTCAAGTCAATAAGTCCTCACTAAGAAGGAGTAAGTTCGTATACACCTATATGGTAAGGTATGTATTCAGCCCTAGGCTTCGACTATACACAACTACCCAATTATGCCATGCACACTTACAACTATAATTTCAACTAAAATTTTGAAGCCCCAAACGGAGACCTAAATAGTCGAATTTGGACATCAAAACGGGGTTTGTCAGGTTCTGTTAACAAAAGTCATATAGCTCTCTGAGTTAGCTTCAATTTGATATGTTACGGGCCCCGTGGCTCATCCGATGCTGAAAGTTAGATCCTTCTTAAGCAACGCTGCGCGTCTCGACCATCCAATTTCGACCGTTCATCAATATATCCAACTTTGAAGATTTAAACTCATTTTTTGACATTTCAAATGTCCTGGAATGTTAATCTATTATTTGGTTCACTGTTATAATTCAATTGGGACTGCAAACAGTCAAATCTGACACATTTCAGGTCGCGGAGGTGCAAACTCTGTGCGAGGGCACCGACTTCGCGCACAGAGGCGCCGACTATGCTCACGGAGGCACCGCCCACGCATGCAGAGGCAACGCCCACCCATGCAGAGGCACCGACTTCCCTCCAGAGGCACCAACTTCATCGCAGAGGCGCCGCCCTCTGGCCTTCTAGGTCGACAGCAGCAGCAGATCTCACAAATTTCCTAATTTTTGAACATCCAAAAGCTCAGAATTAACATATACAACACTCTTAAACATTTTTACGACATGTATACATCACAATTACATTTAAATCTAGCATTTAAAAATCTAATTCATATACTTAAATTTAAATTCAAATCAAATATAAATTTTGAACAAAAACTCAAGTTTACTGGTCACTCACCACTTTCTCCAGCAGAATTCCTTCTTCTTGATTGTTAAATTTTGGATCCTAGCTCCCAGATTCCTTCCTTCTCTTTTCTTCCTCTCCTTTCTTCTCTTTTTCCTCTTTCCTTTCTTTTCTTTCTCTTCCTTTCTCTTTTCTTTCTTTTCCTTTTTTTTTCTTTCTTTCCTTTTCTTTTTTTCTTTTATTCTTCTTCTTCTTTCCACTTAAATCCCTCATCTTCCTATTCCTTATCTCTTAGTCCTTCTACTTGTAATCTTTTCAATCAAGTCCTTATTTTCTTTTACAATTGCATCATTCCAAACTTCCTTTAATAAAACTTAATTATTTCTTATAAAAACATTATTTACTTCCTTATCAACATAATAAACATAAACTCTAATTCACATCAATTTAATATAATTGAATAATCTCTAATTATCATTAACTTCAATTAATCCGGTTCAAGGACACGGATGTTACAGATAATGTGAAATGAACTTTAAACAAGTGGAAAAATTATTAAATTATGATATGGCTGTAATTTATGAGGAATAAGTACAGTAAGAAGGTAGTTGTCTAAGTAAATATATTGAATAAAAAAATATGGTTTGAAATTTAAATCTTTATTTAGAGTTATTTTAAGTTAAGGATACTAAAGGAATAGTAAAAAAATGATTTGAAGAATGTAACTAACTATTTATAAGAAATAAATATCTATTTTGGAGACAGATCGGAAGACTTAAAGTTTTAAGGTAAACTTACATTATTTAAAGGATGTTAGATATTTTAAGAATGGAACTATTATTAAATGAGAAGATCACCACTACATAAAAGACAAATATATTGAAAATAAAGAGATACAATTAAAATTTGAGTTTATAATAATGTTAAGCTTAACTGTGCATTAAATTAGCGCATCAAAGTTACGTAATAGAAGCAAAATGAGCAAAACTTCTGTCTAAGGTTAAATCGATAATTAGTTGATTAGATATGCAAAATTGATGAAAAGCCCTAGAGGGGGGTGAATAGGGCTAATATGTGGTTTAGAGAAAAATTGAAAAATTAAGAGGAAATTATAAAGGAATTAGGCAAATGACTTAACCTACACAATCAACAACAAGAACAAAGCTAAGAATAAGATAAGAACAAGAAAAGAAATAATTAACATAAGGATTTATAGAGGTTCAGATTATAACTAATCCTACATCCTCTACCTAACTTATCCCTAAGTTAGAATTTTCAATCACCCACACTAATCTTATTACCAAGATTATGTACAATAAAGTGTTTTAAGGATCAACACTAACCTTACAATAACTTATGCTTTTTTTGGCTCAACACAAACCAATCTCCAATGTATTTTCCTAGGTTCAACACTAACCTTTTCCTAAGTGTTATTAAGGCTTACACTTAAACTTTCATATAAGAGTTGTCAAGGCTAACTCATAACCTTTACAATTAATGTGTTTTTACAAAGGCTCAACATTAACCCTAAGATAAAGAACTTTACTACCCATTTCTTTAACCCCAAAGAATGAGTAGATGAAAGAATCATGTCTCTAACACTCACCCAACTCTCACAAGAAGGGTAGATACAAACTCAATAAGAGTTTGTTTACAAACAATGAGTATTTAACAAAAATTGTGAAAGAAATAAATATTGGTTCAATGATTTAACATAATAAATTTGCTCCACCAACTCTCTAACTTCTTAAATGAAGTTCTAAACCTTGTATATATAGTTGGAGGATGAAAAATTAGTTGTTAGAAAGCACTGAAATTGTCCAAACCTTATTCAAACTTAATTAAATGAATTTCTAGCTTTTTGCAGGAAATGAGCCACTCACGATTGTGACGTGCCCCTCATGATCGTGAGTCTTTTTTTACCATTGGTGATGAGAATTTGACCGTTGCACTCATGACTAGATCATAAGACTACCATCACGATCATGACTACCCTCCTCATGATTGTGAGGAGCTCGGGTCTTTCTCGACCAAAAGCTTCGTTCATCAAACTTATAGGCAGCACCCCTCATGATCGCTGCTCACGATCATGACATGATTTTGAGTAGCAGTCAACTCTGGTCAAACTTGCATATTTTAACTCCAATTAATCCCATATGAGTTATGATCATCCATGTGACTTTAAGGGATATTAGGAGGGACCTTTAAGGAGTTTAATGAAGCTATAATTCAACCTATAATGTGATATAAACATGACTAAGCTTGAAGATGGTGATAGGCTTAATGGAGAGGACAACATAATTAAAGATAAAGCTAAGGACCCATTGAGTTTGCCATAAGGACCAATCATAAGGTCAAGCTCAAAGAAGCTTCAAAAGGCTTAATTGGCTATGTGCAAGAATAGGCTACCAACAAAGAAATTCATGCTAGAGTTGACACAAATGAGAAGACAAATGAAGGGGTTTGGCTTTTATTTAATGTTCTATAAGTCCAAGTGCATGAAGGCATTAATATCGAGCATCAATGGACGTCAACTCCGCATGTTTAGAATATGGCTAGTCTGCCAGCATCAATTGGTGAATGCCAGTAGACCAATCTGTAAGTTGTGACTTGTGAGCGCCAGTCGTTGGTAACTGCTAGTCCCTCGATTTCAGCTTTAGACGATTTTAACTTTTGTTTCCTATATTGTATTAGGGTTTTATGATGGTATGTTATAAATACCAACCTTTTGATATGTTTTAAACATAATTGAATAATATTTGAATTAAATAAACAACTTGGTTGTTCTTTTGCATATTTGCTTGAATTCTTGAATTCTTGTTGAATACATAAACCACTTATCAAGGAATTGATCTATCCTTGTGGCATGTTAAGGATTCGGGTTTAAAGAACGTAGTTTTCTTTAGGTTCTAATCTTAATTATTCTATCTTCTAATCTGATCTAAGTGATCCTCAGTTTGAATCAATTTGTTCTTGGGTTTTCAAAGGTAGTTATTCACGGGTTCATATCATCAGGGTTCGTAATTCTATTCTTTGGAGGTTATTAACATTTGGTATTAGAGCTTTGGCTCTTAAATCAGGTAATTTATCCCTTTTCTTTGAGTTATTTGTTTATTTTTCTTTGAATTCTTGTTTCAGTTCTTAAGTGTTCTTAATTCGATTCTTGAATTTAAATTGTGTTCAATTTTTGTTCTTGATTTCCTTGTCTTCAAATTATTATTAAAAAAATATTTAAGAAAGCAAAATAAATGAAAAAGAAAAGAAAAAAATGGAAAAGAAAAGGAAAGAAAACAGAAATCCTAAGAAAATCCGAAAGCATCAAGGATTAGGTTAAATTGGTTTGATTATTCTTGATTTGGTTGAGAGAGTTCTTAGTGTTTATTTCATATTCTGGTGTGTGATTGATTAACCTATTAGGGTTCCTAAAATATTCCTATTTTTAGTTGCCTTTGGAAGTTTCCTCATCTTTAAATGAAATTAGGAAGAATTCAGCAATCCTACATAAAAAGGATTAAGCTGATTTAGGAAGTTTTCAAGGGAATTGACTTTCCCTTGACTTGAGCCCTATATATACCATCTTAATTGAATTCTTTCAGCCTTAAATTCATTTTCCTCCTTTAATTTCTCTCTTCTTTGTTTGTTCTTCAAATTGGGGCCGAATTAAGCAATTTTGGAGCACATAAAGGTAACCTTCCTTCTTGATCAAATTTTCTTATAATTCTTACTTTTTTTTCTGTTTCTTCCTTGTTTCTTTCATCAATTTGGAGTTTTAATTAATTCTTGAGTCATTAAACACTTGTTTTGCTACTGTTCATATTACTGTTCACTTCATTTCTTATTTCAAGCTAAATTACATCTTTCTTGTCTCTTCCTTTAAATTTAGAGTTTCTTGCATCTAGATTATCTCTTTTTATGTTATTTGCATTCTTTTGAAGTTTTCTTGTATTTTTCATTCCTAATTTTATTGAAACATTACTGTTTGTTTGCATTTTCTTGATTCTCCCGTTTTGCATCAACTAAGGCTTTTAGATCATAATTCTTAGTACATTACAAGTATAGTGATACACTTGTTTTATGGTTGTTGATTCACATAAGGATCCTTGAAAACAAGCTGAGTGGTGTGAGTTTTTAATCTTGAGTGATAATTATTATTTATGCGAAACACGAGTGAACATCCCCATTCATTGAGGGTAAACACGTGAGGGAGTGTAAGTGAGGTCCATGATTTTTATTTTATTGCACACTAACCTTTATTATAGCAATGTCAAGTGGGACTAATGAAAATGATCGTGTGCCACATCCAGGCATACCCGCAGCACAAATGCATGAGAATGAGAGGGTACAATGAAGTATACAGAATATAAATAAGCAAATGGAGGGGTTGCAACTAGACATGGCAGCCCAACAAAGGGACATCACGGCCAATCAATAAACAATCTTAGAGTAAATTACTACACTTGCTCGAGGTATGGAAAATAGGCCACATGTAGTGGTGAATGTGCAAGGCAATAATGGGCAGCAAATGGGAGTAAATGAGGATGATTTTGATGAGGGCTTTGAGGAGTATGCTAATGTAGCCTATGGTAGGGTTGGTAGAGGTATGGGTAAAAGAGCTAGGAGATACCAAAACTTTGGTAGAGGTAGAGGGAACTTTGGTGGTGAGTTTAGTGGCTATAGGAACTATGATGATGTAGATAGGAATTTGGGTAGCATCAAACTTAGGATTCCTACCTTTTTAGGAAAAATTGATCTAGAGGCATATTTAGAGTGGGAGAAGAGAGTTGACCTTATTTTTGATTGCCATAATTTTTCAGAGGAGAAAAAGGTGAAATTGGTGGTCATCTAATTTAGTGAGTATGCTATAGTGTGGTGGGATCAATTGGTGATTAGTAGAAGGAGGAATTTAGAAGAGCCTATTGATAGTTAGACTACGCTTAAGACTATCATGAGGAGGCATTTTGTACTTAGGCATTACCATAGGGAGTTGCATTAAAGACTCCAAACTTTGAGACAAGGTACAAAGAGTGTTGAGGACTACCACAAGGAGATAGAGATGCTCATGACTAGGGTGGATTTATAGGAGGATAGAGAAGCTACCATGGCACATTTTATTGGTGGGCTTAATAAAGAGATTGCTGATAGGGTGGAGTTGCAACATTATGTGGAGCTTGAGGAGTTAGTTCACCTTACAATTAAAGTAGAAAAATAACTAAAACCTAGAGGGGCGGTAAGGTTTGATTACAAGGGTGTTTCCAATAGTAGTCCAAATTGGTCTAACTCATGGAAAGGAGGAAAATAAGGTGATGGCAAGGTTGTTTCCAATGACAATAAAGGAAAAAACATTTTAGGCAGCAAAGAGGCATCCAAACCTGAAATTAATAAATAAAAGAATAAAGACATCAAGTGTTTTAAATGATTGGGACGTGGACACATTGCTTACCAATGTCCCAACAAGCGAACAACGGTGGCTAGAGAGCATGCAGAGATTGAAACAGCAAGTGAGAATAGTGACCATGATGATGAGAAGATACCACAATTAGAGAAGTGTAGCAATGATTACATTGAAAGCCTAATGGGAGGTGAGCTCTTAGTGGCTAAGCGCACACTAAGTGTTCAAATGAAAGATGAGGATACCTTGGAACAACAAAGAGACAACATTTTCCACACAAGATTCCAAGTGCAAGGTAAGACTTGTAATATTATTATTGATAGTAGTAGTTATACAAATGTTGCTAGTGCTTTAATGGTTGAGAAATTAGGTTTAAATCTGATTCCACATTCTAGGCCTTATAAGTTGTTGTGGTTAAACAATTGTGGTAAGATTAAAGTAAATAAGCAAGTTATTGTACCCTTCACAATTAGTAGGTATTCAGATGAGGTGCTATGTGATGTAGTACCAATATATGCGGGCCATATCTTGTTAGGTAGGCCATGGAAATTTGATAGAAAAGCTATCCATGATGGCTTTCTAAATAGGTATTCATTTGTGAAGGATAAAAGAAAAGTTACATTGACACCTCTTTCTCCTAAAAAAGTGTATGAAGACCAATGTAAGTTAGAGAGTGAGAGGGTTGAGGCCAAAAATACCAAAGGGGAGAGTGCCCAAATAAAGAGTGGGGTTCGGGCTAAAGAGAAACCAAAGGCAAAGGGTAGTTTTCTAGTTAGGAAAAGTGAAGTTAGGCATGCATTGCATTCAAGGCAGATGCTATTTGTTGTTACTTATAAGGATGTGTACTTGAACACTAATGAACTTGATTTTTCCTTATCGAGTGTGTTTGCTAACCTTTTGCAGGAGTTTGATGATATTTTTCTAAAGTAGATGTTAAGTGGCTTTCCACTTTAAAGAGGGATCGAACATCAAATAGACTTAGTACCCAGAGCTGCCATACCGAATAGGCTAGCCTATAGAAGTAATCCTGATGAGACAAAGGAGCTTCAAAGGCAAGTGGATGAACTTATGTCAAAGGGGTATATGTGAGAGACTTTAAGTACATGTGTTGTGCCAGTGATTTTGGTCCTAAAGAAGGATGGCACGTGGAGGATATGTGTGGACTACCATGCAATCAAAAAAATAATGGTAAAGTATCGTCATCCTATTCCTAGGTTTGATGATATGCTTGATGAGTTGCATGGTGCTCGTTTGTTTAAGATTGATTTATGTTCTGGTTATTATCAAATTCGCATGAAAACTGGGGATGAGTGGAAAATAACTTTTAAGACTAAGTATGGTCTTTATGAGTGGTTAATTATACCATTTGGGCTTACTAATGCACCTAGTACTTTCATAAGGTTGATGAACTATATCTTTCGTGAGTGTCTTGGTAAATTTATGGTTGTGTACTTTGATGATATTTTGATTTATTCTAGAACCATTGATAATTATATAATACATGTGCATAGGGTGTTAGAAATTCTTAGGGTAGAAAAGTTGTATGCTAATTTGAAAAAGTGTAGTTTTTGTATGGATAGGGTTAATTTTCTTGGTTTTATTGTGAATTCTAAAGGTTTAGAGATTGATGTAGAGAAGGTGAAAGCAATTAGGGAGTGGCCAACCCCTTTTTGACTTTGACAATCAAGTTTTGAATGATAATTAAAAATCACTAAGTGCATATATATGTATTTATTTTACAATGCTCCCCCTCAATTATATACCAAAGAGTTTTAAAATTTCTCCCCCTCAATATATACTAAGGTGAGCTAATCATACCAAAAATATTCATTCAAAACAAATATTTAGCATCTCCCCATTTTTGGCATTCTATTGATAATTCAAGCATAACTATTATCATTCAAAATGCCAAATTTCTCTCCCCCTTTGTCAAAGTGAAAAAAGGAGGAAGTCAAAAGGGAAGGATACCACTGAAAGACAAAAAGCAAATGTAATAGAATGTGTGATACCAATGAACATCAAATAAATGATAAGGATACCAATTAAAAAGTAAGTGAACCAATTGAAAAAGGCATACTACATGAAAAATGTTGAAAATAATGAGAAAATGGCATGTTAAAAATATGCAATTTTTGAAAATTATTTTGATCATGCAAAGGGTCAAATTCTCTTTAGACAAATTGTTGTTTGCATATTTATTAATAAATCATTTTATGGAATCATAAGGAAATAGCTCAAAATGCAATAACTAATAATGTAAGATTGCAAGCTTGAATTTAAACAAGTAACTCATTAAAATATACAAACACAATCAATTAAAGCAAGAACATCTTAAGATCAATTAACTTTTTGATCCCAAATTTTAATTGGTCTTAGTTGATTAGTTTCAAAATAATCTTTAGGTAAGAGATAAAGATGAAGCTTCCTATAATAGCATACATTATTAGTATGTCCTAATTTCATGCAATAAAAGCATCTAACATTAGCAAATATATTGTGCCTTGGTACATAATTGCTCTTTCCATAAAAGTGTTGCACATATCTCCTACTAGGAAAGTGAGTTCTAAAGTGTTCATATGTCATGCATTCACAAGTGTGCACATTATGGTATGGTGTTGCATACTTAGGTGTGTGCTTCTTTATATATATGAAAGCATGCTTGGTTTGAGGTCTTTTATCTTGTGCCTTAGACCTTTGAGCCATAGGGGGATAAGTCTTAAAAGACTTGGCTTTAGGCATATAAAACTCTTTAGCCAAATTGGCTTGAGTTTTAGCACTACCAGTAGGAGCATGTGATGAATCATGGTTAGCTTTCACAAATATATTATGAGAGGATAATGATGATGATGCTCCATGTTCATATCCAATAGGTATTGCCATGAAATTTTTAATGAAACTTAGAAATAGAATTCTTTAGCTCTAAAACTTCTTTAGAAAGATTTTCATTTTCTTTTCTAGTTTTATCAAATTCATATTTTAAAAAGGTAGAAGCTTTCAAATCATTAGAGAGTTACTCATTTAAGGATGTCACTTTGGAAAACTTATCTTTCAAATCCTCAAATTCTTTTAACATTTTTAAAAGCTCTAATTTGTAAAACTTTTTCTTTAAAAGCAAATTCTTGAATTTTAAAATAATTTTGCTCATAATAGAGCTCTCATCATCAAGTTCCTCATCATCATCATGATCATAGTCACAAAAGTCATCATAAGAGGAATTAGATAAGAGAGGTAACTCATAATTGTCCTCCAAGGCCATGAAGTAAAGGTTGGAAGCTTCTTGTTGCTCCTCCTCCATTTTGAATTCAGAAGAGTCATCCCAAGTAGCTTTGAAAGCATTTCTCCTCTCCTTTTCTCCCTTGTATTTGTGATTGAACTTAGGACATTCATCTTAAATGTGATCGGGCGTCTTGTACTTAAAGCATATGATTTCCTTGGCCTTTTTTAAGCCACCTCTCTTGTATTATTTATATTTTCTTAAGTTTTTCCTTTTAAAGTACTCCATGAAGCTTCTTGTAAATGATGTAATCGCATCATCATCTTCACTTAAATCTTTAAGGTCATCTTCTTCACTTGAGTATTGTGATACTTTGAATGCAAGGCTCTTCTTCTTTTTTTATTTGCCTTATTATTCCTCTTCTTTTTGCCTCAAAGTAAGCTCATGAGTAAAAAGCTTACTAATGAGGATGCCGGTTAAAAGCTTGGAGAGGTCATAAGATTCTTCAATTAAAGTTACTATTGACTCTTAATCCTTATTGGGTAGCACTCTTAGAATTTTGGTGTTGACCTCCTCTCTTGAGTAGTGCTTCCCTAACTTCTTCAAGGTAGTCAAGAGAGCATTTAAATAGTTTGTTATATCGATGATGCTCTTATAAGGCTTCATCTTGAACATCTCATATTCATACATATGGAGTTGGACTTTCTTGGATCGAACTTGGATGTTGCCTTCATAATGGTTCTCCAAGGTCTCCCACATCTCCTTGGTCGAAATGCAATACTGAATATTTCCTCCTTCCTCTCTTGACATGGAAGTTATAAGAACTGATATAGCCCTTTTGTTTTTATGGTTCTCCTCTTTTTCTTCTTGAGACCATTTATTTCTTTCCTTTGGAACTTGAATGCCTTCCATTATCTTCATGGGAGGGTGGTTCCAACCATCTAAGATCGCATCCCACAATCTAATGGGATCACTATCAAGATAAAAGCTCCATTTTATATTTCCAAAAAGGTAGTTACTCCCATTAAAGAAGGGTTTATAGGTTTGGAAAGAAAGAAATTCACTCCCTGTGATCTTAAATTCTAGCAACTAAGTTTCTATAATACTAGCTCTGATACCAATTAATATGCCCTAGAGGGGGGTGAATAGGGCTAATATGTGGTTTAGAGGAAAATTGAAAAATTAAGAGGAAATTAAAAAGGAATTAGGCAAATGACTTAACCTACATAATCTATAATAAGAACAAAGATAAGAATAATATAACAACAAGAAAAGAAAAAATCAACACAAGGATTGTAACACTCCCAAAGTACACTTACACATGTGGCACAATCAAAATTTCTTTATAAGATATCATATTCTTCACTATTAACACAAGGGCCTTATCAACAAATATAGCATTCTACAAGTATACTCTCATATAAAAGAACTTTTTAATACACATTAAGAAGTTCAAGTGCAAATATCAGGCCTAAATGAAAGTAACATCTAGTTATGTATATATCGGACTCGTCACTGGCCTACCTGGTATCTCTATTGCATGCAGACATTGACTCAACTATTGCTTAGCCTGAAAAAGGAAATAATTGAAAAGGAATGAGCTTGCAACTCAGTAAGTAGCAACTAATATAATTAACAAGACTTCTCAAGAACTAATTAACAAGAATTAATTAAACAACTAAAAGTGGACTACACGGGCGTGTCTCTCCCGGTGTAGTCTTCTGGTCAAAAACTATAATCGAGACAAGGCTTGGAACATAACTTTGTTTCTGTCTTAATGTCCACTGATGAGTACCAGTGTCTGCTCGCAACTGAAATTGCCAAGTTACACATGCCTGTGTCTTATCGCATGGTCTGAGACACGCCCGTGTCTCAACCCGTGTCCTCAACCTGATAATCTATTTTCACAACATTCCAAATAATCCTCAACCATTTCATAAATTAGTATCCTCAATAGCAAACTAACAATTGATAATACATACATATGGATGTGTATAAATATATATCAACACACAACTATAACCATCACATTCACATCTCATATTAAAATCAGGATTCAATATTTATATGCAAACATGAATGCAAGAATACAAATTCATACACATTAATTATCCAAAACCATCATCACACAATTTCATCACACATAGCCAACTTAGGCTTTATCCTCATAATCATATTTTTTATAAGTGGCCACATACTGAGACTATCTGCCTAGCTCAGTCCCAGATCTCACATTCTCATATAATTTTTGGGTAGCTATCTACCCATCTCAGCTTTCCCATTTTTCACAATTAATATTTCAAATCTGGCTACTTCTGAGACTATCTGCCCGGCTCAGTCTCAGATCTCACAATCAGTGGAGGCTATCCGCCCGACTCAGCCCCACTATCACACGTATACCTCATATTCCTCGCATTCTTTTCAAATTCACATTCATATAAGGCACAACATAATCACGTTGTCGAAATTAACAATCATAGTAAGTAATGCCTCATCATAATCATACATACGGAGCTCACATATTATCACATTCCACATTTTGAATGCACATATAACATCAATCACATTTCCAATAGCAACATTCCATATTCCCATCATATTCCATCACCTAGTAGGTAACACATAATGCTCATTCCACCTCCAATTACACATTTCATAATGCATATATTAACCTTATATGGTATTTAATTAGTAATCCACTTGTAGCATACTCATACCATCATCAACGATTTATAACACAACCTATAGATCATAACTCATTCATTGCACATAAGGCTTTATCATAAGAGTATCTCATTTCTTCATTCAT
>CATIWO010591200.1:0-16905 GCA_949673435.1 Macaranga tanarius | reverse complement strand
GAGCATACTCACTTACACACAACTTACTTGAAATGCATCACATCAACAAGCATCAATTTTCTATAATTTTTCGTTTTCATTTTTTTTCGTGTCTTCATCCATTGTTAAAATGCTAGTCTTTTGTATTATGGCTATAGTTTCCCTTAAGCTACCTAAATCCTAAGAAACTTAAGCTTAAATCCTTAGCATTTTAGCCTTAAGCATAGTTAGAAAGTAGACTAAAAATTCTCTAGATTTTGAAAGTAATAAAAAGAGATAATAAGAAAACTTAAAGAATATACTACAGGAAACTTAAAAATTCTACCAATTGAGCATAGAAAATTAAATATTAACATAGCATAAAAGTAAAACTTCAATCAAAATCAAGATGAACTAGAAAAGAAGCTACTTATTGATGTAGAGAAGATAAAATAATACAAAATAATCATGGCAAACATGCATAAACAATTTGATGTAGAGAAGATAAAATAATGCAAAATAAACATGGCAAACATGCATAAACAACCTAAACATAAATAAATGACAATATGCAACATGCATAACAACTACTAAACAAAACAAATGACAATATGAAACATGCATAACAACTACTAAATATGAACAAAATAAAACATAAACACTAACATGCATAATAAGTACTACTAACTACCCCTTCACTACTAACATCCCTTCCCCACACTTAAAATACACATTGTCTCTAATGTAAAACTTAAAAGAAAAAGTAAGGAAAAGGAAAAACTCCCTTAATCTTCCGAAGGAGATGGTGGTGGAGACTCAATGGTATGTCCACAATGTGCAAAGTATTGTTCCATCTTGTACTCCATCCGGTGTTGGCTACGATCGAGTTAGCAATTAAAAGCCTCCATGCCACTCAATTGGCACTGCATCGCTCTTTGATTTTCCAACACTTGCTCCCAAATGTGCAATTCTTGACAAGAAGAGCCACTAGCACCTCCTTGCATAGGGTAGGAAGGAAAAGGTGCATCATCTTGGGGTACATCTTCTCGTTGCTCTTTATCTCCAATATTTGGCACCTCCTCATGAACATAATCATCAAAATGTGCTAATTGAACATTCTCCTCATCACCTTAATCACCCAAAAAATGTGGATAGGGAATACCCTTCTGACAAGACCTTGTATGTGCCAGGATAAAATGGAAAGAAGCATTTACAACTTCACCTCTCAGAAAGGCGTGCTTAGTGAAATAAGAACACGCAGTAATACAGTCAAGTGTATCAAAATCAACATTAAGATTTTTGGCAATGATTGTAATAACATGACCATGTGTCAAAGGAACATCTTTACGATTAGCACAAGCTAGGAGTTGATTAAAAATCTAATAAGTCCAACATACCTTTTTTTTATTGTGAATGCACCACATCAAAAATATTTCTTGAGCCGAGACACTATTGAATTCGGACTTATGAAACACAACACAATAAAGGACTTTATGCAACAACCAAAACTTCAAATAAACATAGCTTTACCTTTCTTTGGGCGAAAAAGAGGTGGCAAATCAGTCAAAAAAGTCCAACATTCATCAACATTAAAATACTTGGGCATATTGCACATTCCATCTCTTTTAAAACTAAACACACATTGTATCAAGGAATAGGTAAGTTGGTGGGATTTGCCTAACATCCTAAACTCAAGGATATATGAATCATTAGGATTAACATCTAAGGATATATAAAATTCCATAATCAAGTCAACAAATGTGTGTTCATGTATAGATATAAATTTCTTAAGACCACAAGTAGTCAATAGTTGATTAAATAAATCATACATACCAATATATTGAAGTAAAGAGGTAGGAATATGCTTGCAACTAATAATTTCTCTAAATTTAAAATTAGTAAATTGACCACCTTCAATATGAGAGAGGATAGGAAACTTAGCTTAGTATGTGAGTTGCAAATTCTGTTCTTGATGCTCCTCCTCATCTTAATCATCCCTCCTTGGCCTTAAGGATGAAGATCCTTTGGTTCTTCCCATGTCAAATAGTGTAAATAAGTAAAGAAAATAGAAGACAGAAAATAAAAAGAGAGAAAGAGATGAAGAAATTCAAATATGGTAGAACAAAAGAGAGAGTGGGTGTTGGAAAAGAAGAAGAAAAATTTAGAATTAAGAAATTTGATAGAAAAGCAAAAGTGTAGAGGATGAAGAGTTAGAAAATGTTGGTGATATTTAAATATAAGAAAAAGGAGATGAAAAAGAGGGGAGTACAGAATATAAAAGTAGTAGTCAATGTAGTTATAAATAGGGAATAACAAAAGGTTATGACAAAGTTGAAAAGTTATGTCTTTATTGGGAAAGGATATGACTTTTCAACATTAATTCAAATTTGGAATAGGTTTAATATACAACAAAACAAAAAAAATAAAGAAAAAGTAGGAAAAATAAATAGGAATGAAATAAATGAACCAATAGAAAATTACAAAGAAAAGAAATGAAGAAAATAATAAATAAAAAAAATTGAAAGTGTGTGGGTGAAGGGCACGAGTCGGCACGCCGAGCCTCTGTGCCGAGTCAGCACGCTGTGCTTACTCGACACAAAGCTCACGTGAAAAACTTAGGGATGGGTGAGGCGGCATGAATGTGCCGACTCGGCACCATCCGACTCTGTTACTAGTCGGCACAGAGCTAAGACAAAAAAATAAAATTTATTTTATTTTATTTTTTTAATTTTGGATGAATATATATATATATATATATATATATATTAAAAGACAAAAATTAAATGAAAGAAAAATAATGTGTAAGTGTGTATAATTAGAAGAAAAAAAACATAGACTAAATCAAAATAAACAAGTAAAATAAAGCAATAAAATAAACACAATATAAAATTAATACCTTGCTAAATTTAATAGTCTATAGCTTGACTGTACCTTTAAGTACTCAAAGTGTAGAGAGAGAAATTGATTCCTTTGGATCAATTACTTTATCAATCAAATAAGGCTTGAGATGATGGACATTTACTTTGAAGATTTCTCCCTTGTCATTAGCAATATCAATTGCCCCATAAGGATGAACCTTGACAACCTTGAAAAGATCCGACCACTTTAACTTCAATTTACCAGGAAACAACTTCAATCTAGAATTATAAAGCAGAACAAGGTTGCCCTCATGAAATTCCTTATTAGCTATATACTTATCATGCCATAATTTAGAACGATCCTTATACAACTTTGCATTCTCATAAGCATTCATCCTTAGCTCCTATAATTCATTGAGTTGAAGTCGCCTTTTCATTCCTGCTTTCTTCAAATCAAAGTTCAAAGCCCTTGCTACCCAATAAGCCTTATGCTCAAGTTCTACATGCAAGTGACAAGACTTCCCATAGATTAGTTAGTAAAGAGTAAGGCCAATGGGTGTTTTAAAGGCTGTCCTATATGCCCACAAGGCATCATCTAACTTCAATGCCCAATCTTTCCTTGATGAAGAAACACTTTTTGTCTAAAATCTATTTAATCTCTCTATTACTCACTTCAACTTGCCCATTTGTTTGTGGGTGGTATGGAGTAGCCACCTTGTGTATTACCCCATACTTCTTCAAAAGAACTTCAATCACATGATTACAAAAGTGTGAACCACCATCACTAATTAATGCTCTAGGAGTGCCAAACCTTGGAAAATTAATTTTCTTAAGCATTTTCTTGACAACCTTTGCATCATTAGTAATAGTAGCTATTGCTTCTACCCACTTTGAGATATAATTATCCATAACTAATATATACTTGTAGCTCAAAGAACTAGGAAAGGGACCCATGAATTTAATGCCCCAAACATCAAAAATCTCTACTTCGAGAATTCCTTTTAAAGGCATCTTATGTTTCCTAGACAAATTATGCATTCTCTGGCATCTATCACATTTAAGCATAAAATCTCTAGCATCCAAAAACTAGATTGAAGTACCTTAAAAGCTATTTTTGATGCACCAAAGTGTTCGCCTACATCTAAGGAATGACAATTTCTCAATATATCTTGGACTTCATCTTGAGGAATACACAATCTAATCAAGCCATCTCTACATCTCTTATAAAGCAATGGTTCCTCCCAATAGTAGAACTTACTATCATAAAATAACGTTTTCTTTTGCCTATAATCAAGCCCATAAGGAAGAACTCCACTTACAAGGTAGTTTGTAAAATCCGCAAACCATGGAAGTTCCTTAGATACTATAGTAAAAAGATGTTCACCATAAAATAACTCATTGATCGGCATACCATCATCATTCTTATTCAATCCCTCTTGATCTAGTCTTGATAAATGATTCAAAATAAGGTTCTCACTTCCTTTCTTATCTCTCACTTCCCAATCAAACTCTTGAAGCATAAGGATCCACCTTAAGAGCCTTAGTTTTGCATCTTTCTTGCTTAGAAGATACTTGAGAGCAGTATGGTTGGAATACACAATGACCTTTTGTCCTATAAGATATGCTCTAAACTTGTTATATGCATAAACAATAGCAAGCATTTCTTTCTCCATGGTGGTATAATTGATTTAAGCATCATTAATCAGTTTGCTAGCATAGTAAATCACATAAGGCTTGCCTTCTTTTCTTTGCCCCAAAACAGCCCCAACCGTAAAGTTACTTGCATCACACATGATCTCAAATGGTTGCTCCCAACTAGGTGGTTGCAAAACTGGTACTGAAGTAAGAGCCTTCTTCAAAGTCTCAAATGCATCCATGCATGCATCATCAAACTCAAAAGCAGCCTCCTTGGCAAGTAGTTTGCATAATGGCTTTACTATATTGGAGAAATTTTGGATGAATCTTCTATAGAATCCTATATGTCCAAGAAAGCTCCTTATATCTCTAACACACTTCAGAGGTGGCAAATTAGCAATGACTTATATCCTGGATTTATCAACTTCAATACCTATTTGTGAGACCAAATGCCCAAGAACAATCCCTTCTTGTGCCATGAAGTGGCACTTCTCCCAATTTAGTACTAGTCCATGCTTTTTACACCTATCAAGAACTTTAGAAAGATTTTTTAGACAATTTGTAAAGTTAGATCTATAAATACTAAAGCCATCCATGAATACCTCAACACAATTATCTATTAAATCACTAAATATTGAAAACATGCATCTTTGGAAAGTAGCATGAGCATTGCATAAACCGAAAGGCATACACCTAAAAGCAAAAGTACCATATGGACAAGTAAACGTAGTCTTAGCTTGGTCTTCGAAATGAATAGGAATTTGATAAAAGCCACTAAGCCCATCAAGATAATAAAAATAAGAACAATTTGCTAATCTCTCTATAACTTGATCGATAAAAGGTAATGGAAAATGATATTTCCAAGTTGCTTTATTTAATTTCCTATAACTAATACACATACGCCAACCCGTGATAGTCCTAGTAGGTACTAAGTCGTTATGTTCATTTTGCACAATGGTCAAGCCTCCCTTTTTAGGAATAACTTGAACGGGGCTTACCCATTTACTATCACTAATGGAATATATGATTCTATTGTCAACCAACTTAATCACTTCCTTTCTAACCAATTCCTTAAGAGTGGGATTTAGCCTCCTTTGAGCTTCTATAGTAGGCTTAACATCATCCTCTAAAAAGATTTTATGCATACAAATAGTTGGGCTTGGTCCTTTTAAGTCATTAATTGAATATCCTATTACACCTTGATGTTTATTCAAAACATCACACAAAGCATTTACTTCATCATGAGGTAATAAAGAATTGACAATAGAAGGAAAATGAGAATTAGAATCGAGAAATGCGTACCTTAGAATGGAAGGCAAAGGTTTAAGCTCTAAGTTGGGTGCTTCACTTGGTGAAGGAGGCTTAGGATCATCCTCCTTCTTTAGTGGCTCATATCTTTGATACCCATAAAGATAAGTATATAGAGTTGATTCCAATAATCTTACACAAGCTACAACCTCCTTGTTGGAACATTTCTCTTCAGCCCCTTGTGATATAGAGATCGCCAAAGGGTCCTTACCTACATACTCATATACAACATCATTCACACATTCATCAATTATATCAAGTGAATTTTTCCTTTCACAAACTTCAATAGGTGGAGTTGTCTTAATCATCTTATAAACATAAAAAACTATGGTCTCATCATTCACTTCCACCTTAGTTTTGCCATTTTTCATATGAATGACCACTCCCGCAGTTACCAAAAATGGCCTCCCCAATAATATAGAAATTTCGGGGTCCTCCTCCATATCCATTACTACAAAATCTGCAGGAATAAAAAACTTACCCACTTTGGTCTGTACATTTTCAAGCACACCAAGTAGATATTTAATAGATTTATCCACCATAGAAAGACACATGGTAGTAGGCCTAAATTCACCTACATCTATTTTCTTATAAATAGATGAATGATGTGATAAGGCTTAGGCTTTTCCCATTTTCAGTCAAGGAAAAGGCACAACTTTGGCTTGCTAGTTTACTTAGTGAATTAATTACAACATAGGACTAATTGAAGCAAGCATTTCTTCACAAGTACTTTCCACCATAAAAGACCTCCAAGTTTCGCAATGAAATTACCACTTTCAAGCAAAATGGAAGTGAGACAATCTATGCGGCTTGGGAGAGATTTAAAGAGCTTCAAAGGCAATGCCCATACCATGGCTTGCCCGATTGAATGATCCCTCAAATTTTCTATAATGGGTTGACGGATGAGAATAAAAATATTATCAATGCAGCCTCTAATGGGAAATGGATAGATAAAATGGCTAAGGAGGCTGTTATTCTACTTAAAGAGCTTGCATCTCAAAGATACCTGGGTGATGAGCCAACAATGGCAAAAGCAAGAAGAGTTTTGGAGCTTGACACCAACAACTTGTTAAGCGCTAAGGTAGATGCTCTCACCAAGTTGGTAAGTAAATTTCAAGTTAATTCTATTGATAATACTAATGTTGCTTGTGAGCTTTGTGGAGGATCTCATTCATATTCTCAATGCAATATGAATTCTAATGCTAATGAGGATGTGAGTTTTGTGCAAGGAGCTTTTAACCAAAGAGGGGGGCTGAATTCAAACACATATAACCCTTAATGGAGAAATCATCCCGAATTTTTATAGTCAAATCCATCCTCTCAACTGAACCTTCCTTTTAACCCAAATCTTTCCAAACCACAAAACCCACCTGGTTTTCCTATAAAACCAAATTATCCTTCTTTCAATCAACCACCACCAAAGTCTAACTTAGAAGGTCTTATAGAGCAATTCATAAACTAACAATCAACCATTAACAAACAACATAAGGATCAATTCAAGCAACTTAATGCAAGAATTGATCAACTTATTTCCGATAATAGAATCCTTGAAAACTAAATTGTTCAACAAGCCTCTTCAACCCCTCAACCTTTAGGAAGACTACTTAGTCAACCTGAATTTCAGCCTAAAGAATCTTGTCAAGTCATAAACTTGAGAAGTTATAAGGAAGTTGGAGGTGCTTCATCAAGTAAGAAAAAGATGGTGAATGAGGATGATGATGAGGGTATGTTGGATTCAAAAATTAATGATGGTATGAAGGGTACAAAGGATGCTAAGTGTGGAGTGGAAGAGAATACTAATCATAAAGAATCAAGTAAGCAAGGAGAGCCCAAGGTTGACCTTAGAACCTTACCTTTCCCACAAAGGTTCATAAGGCGCAATCTTGACAAATAATTTAGTAAATTTCTTGATTATATGAAAGACATAACAATTACCATACCTTTTATGGATGCCATTAGAGATATGTCCTCTTGGGGTAAATATTTGAAGGATATTATTAATCATAAGGGTAATATGGAAGAATATGGACTAGTTTTACTAGTTGAAGAATCTAAGGAAATTCTCACAAGGACACCATCAAAACTCAAAACTCAAAACTCAAAGATCCAAGTTCTTTTACTATTCCTTGTAGAATTGGTGATATTGCATTTAATAAAGCTTTATGTGATATAGGTGCAATTGTGAGTTTAATGCCATTGATCTTGAAGGTAGCACACACCTTGAGAAAAGTCAATATATGAGCATATGGATCCTCTCCTTGTAGATCTCCAAACTGATTATTTTGTACCATTTGTATGATGCTTGGTTTAATTTCAAAGTTATTGTTGGCTATTGATGGAGCCACAATACCTCCAAAATTATCCGCGATATCGGGCATAGCAAAATCGCCTAAAGTACGTCTCTTCGGTTCCGTCATAGTGTTCAAATTTTGTTGATTCACTCTCTTTGCCTTTGTTCCCTATGCAAAGCATGTAAAGTTAGCTCAATTTTGGGATCAAAATGCAAAATATCACTAGCACTTCTACTAAGTCTCATCATGAAAACAATCAACGAAATAATTTATTATAAAAATAAAAATAACAAAAATAAAATAAAGGCCTAAAACAACCTTTCTCTACCCTAAGTTGATAAAAATTCTATACAAATTCCCTGGTAACGGCGCTAAAATTTAATGTGGATCAAATTATAATATCCTAGTCTCTAAGACTAAGTATAGAGTAAGTAGGGTATCAAACACTCAGAAATTTGGAGTAATTTAGTATTAACCGGATAGATAGTTAAATGGATAGGCAAATAATAATAATAAAGATTGTTGAATTACTCTAACTATTCTAATAAATTACTAACTATGCTAACTAATTTAATTAGTCTAAATATCAAGTTTTAAAAGGGTTCATTAGAACAACAATTCAGAATTCATCAAGAATTACAAGAAATAAACAAATGATTATATGAAATGATTATAAAATATGGTATAAGGTATAAATGCAATTCTCATTGTCAATTAAACTTAAAGTCCTTAAAAGCAACTCTCATTGTTAATCAAGAGTAATTTCATTTAAAGTCTACAAGCATTCTCATGTCATTGTAGAGATAAACAAAATCCATTGAATTACCATGCAAGGTTTATAATTTTTAATCCTTCAAATAGAAATTCTTGTCTCCAAGTGATTTGATAACTTTTAATGAATTCAATTGTATTTCTACCAAAATATACCAACTCTCATTACATACAATTTTGATTAACAAGTCATATATGGTGGCCAATCATACACAATACATTCAAACTCATAATTAAAATCAAATCATTCATATAACATAAAATAAAAGATGTAATTCATTGATTCATTCTTCCTTGTAATTTTAACAAACAATAGCTTAGCCAAGATATATATTAAACACAAAATAATAACAAAAAGGTATAATAAACATCAAGTACTAATAGAGAGAAAGATAGAACTTGAATGTAGATAGCCTTCTTGATATATCCTTGAGTTGCTTGAATGATCTTCTCTTGATACTTTGAATTGTAATAATAATACTAACTAAATAAAGATAATACTTAAAATAAAATAACTAAGTGTTTTTTGATATGTAATTATGTCTAAAATGCAGCCAATACATGTATTTATGGGCCTTCCAGACATCCCAATTCGTACACTTTCGGAGAGGGGTCAAATCGGAAAAGGTGCAAAGAAAAGGTGCCTAAACTACTCGACACACTGTGTTGAGTCAGGTGCAAGTCGGCATGCCTACCCTCTGTGCCAACTCGGCATAAACCTTCTTCTCTTAGGCTTGAGTCGGCACCAGCGCAAGGGATGAGTGGGCATATCTGGATGAGTCGACACAACTACTTGCTGTCATGAGTTAGCATAACTGGACGAGTTGGCACGGCTCCTGAAATGCTTCTCTTGACTTTTTGAACACCAAACCTCATTCCATTGCACTCCAAAGCAACTTCAAGCTTGAGATTAGTCCAAAAGATCCTACAAATTATATGAATAACATTAAAGCACATAAAAACACACAACTAACAATAATAACATAAAAATTAAACACAATGCAAATGCAAATTAACTAAAAAGTCAACAAAATAACCCTAAATTATTATGCTATTTTGCATACTATCATGTCACTTATAGTATATGCTAGTTCTCAATTGCTTGGACCTTTGAGTGAGGAAACATTTGGGCTAGTGGAATTATATGGGAACTTAAGCCTTCACTCAGATCAGCCTATATAGTGACTTAGCAATTTCTCCTGGGTTCTTTCCAAAGTACGTTGTTTGATGCCATATAGTAGCCTAATTTATAAACGAGTCTAATAACAATGGACTATTTTAAGTTCGGTCCTTGATGTGGGTCAAATATAATTACCATAGTCTCTAAGACTAAGTATAGAGTAAGTAGGGTGTCGAACACTCAGGAATTTGGAGCTATTTTATATTAACCGAATAGGTACTAAGATGAATAGGAAAAATATTAATAATAAAAATTGTTGGATTATTCTAATTATTCTAATTAATTACTAACTACACTGATTAATCTAATTATTTTAAATATTAAGTTAAATAGGGTTTATTAGAACTACAAGTAGGAATTTACCAAGAATTACAAGACATACAAATAGTTACATGAAATGATTATAAACATGGTATAAGGCACAAATGCAACTCTCATTGTCATTTGTACTTAAAGTCCTTAAATGCAACTCTCATTGTCATTTAAAGGTAATTCATTTAGAGTCTATAAGCATTCTCATGTCATTGTAGAAATAAACATAATCCATAATATTACCATGTAAGGTTTATAATTTTTCTTTGAGTAGAAACCCTTTTCTCTAAGTGACTTCATTGCCTTTAGTGAATTCAATTATATTTTCACCAAAATGCACCAACTCTCATTGCGTACATATTTGATTTAAACATCATATATGGTGGCCAATCATACACAACACATTCAAACTCACAATTAAATTCAAATCATTAACATAACATAAAATAAAATAAAAGATGTAATTCATTGATTCATTCTTCCTTGCAATTCTAACAAACAATGGCTTGGCCAAGATACATGATAAATACAATTAAACAATAATAAGAAAGTAAATAAAATACAAAGTACTAAGAGAGAAAGATAGAACTTTGAATGTAGATAGCCTTCTTGAAGATTCCTTGATTTGCTTTGAATGTTCTTCACTTGAATATTTGAATTGCACTAATAATACTAACTAAATAAAACTAACACTTTTTGACAAATAAAAATAAATGCTTTCTAATATCTCCTTATCTATATTGTTCTCCCCTTACTGAAATACAGCCAATACATGTATTTATAGGCCTTAGAAGTGGTTACAAGTGATTAAAATTCGTATACAATTGGAAAGGCACCATTTGACATGAAAAGTCAATATACTGTGCAGATATAGTAATTTCAAGAGAATTTTTGTTCATTAAAATGACATTATCTCCAGAAAGTGTTTTTATAAAATTTGTAGCTCTTTGATTATCTTTCCAACACAACTTAAATCACCTTATTTGGAGGTCTCTAGAAGAAGTTATGGCTAAAATACAAAAACTATGCAAAGCTGAAAAGTTGCAACTCTTAGAACTCGGTACCACTATGCCGACTCGGCACAGTTAGCCTCTGTCATGAGTCGGCACGCTGTGCCAACTCGGCACAGTCTCTAACTTGCTTCCTTGGGCTTTCTTTACACCATTCTTAATTCCAATGCACTCTAATGCAACTTTAAGCATGAGATTAGCCTAAAATGACCTATAAAACACACAAGTAACATCAATTCACAAAAATAACAATAAAAATGCAATAATTAATTAAAATGCAAATGCAAAATAAATAAAAAGTAACAAAATGATCCTAAATAACTATGCTATTTTGCATACTATCAAATTCTCCCACACTTAGACCTTGCTTGCCCTCAAGTAAGAAACAAAAATCTAAGTAAGAAAAACAACAAAAATTTCATCCTCCCTAAAATATATGTAGCCATTTTAACAAGTCATTCTAACAATGAAAGAAATTTTATAGAAAAAGATAGTTAACAACTAACTTTCAATGCTCAACAATGATAGAGAAAACAAGTCTCATAGCATAGGCAATAAGTTTAACACATTATCTCAACCTATTAATAACAAAATCAAGAATACAAAGTAAAAGTGCTAACCAAGCTATCTAGCCAAAATATTCATTTTTTAAACTTAAGATTTCTAAAAACACAAGTAGCTTTTAGGACAAAAATCAAGCACACGCATAGACTAGCATTTCTCATGGCATTTTTAGACACCCATTATTTTATTTATATTTTTTTTATTAGTGGGTGCATTTTATGCTACATCCCACTTATTTTTCTTATACTTTCAATATCACGTATTCTTTTCGAATGAATGCAATTAAGGAGCAAACTCATTTGCACATAACTTACTTAAGATACATATATTTTCTCTTTTTTTTAATACTTATGATGTCACACATTCTTTCCGAATGAATGTAATTAAGGAGCATACTCACTTACACATAACTTACTTGAAATGCATCACATCTACAAGCATCAATTTTCTATAAATTTTTTTTTCGTGTCCTCATCCATTATTGAAATGCTAGTCTTTCATATTATGGCTATAGTTTCCTTTAAGCTACCTAAGTCCTAAGAAGCTTAAGCTTAAATCCTTAATCACTTAGCCTTAAGCATAGTTAGAAAGTGGACTAAAAACTGTCTAGCTTATTGAAAATAATAAAAAGAGATAATAAGGAAAACTTAAAGACTATACTACATGAGACTTCAAAAATTCTACCAATTGAGCATAAAAAATTAAACATTAACATGACATAAAAGTAAAACTTCAATCAAAATGAAAATGAACTAGAAAAGTGGACTACTTATTGATGTAAAGAAGATAAATATGCAAAACAAACATGGTAATCATGAATAAACAACCTAAACATAAACAAAAGAAAACAACACTCACATGCATAATAACTACTACTAACTATCCATTCACTACTTAACTTCCCTTCCCCCACACTTAAAATACACATTATCCCCAATGTGAAACTGAAAAGAAAAAGTAAGGAAAAGGAAAAACTCCCTCAATCCTCTGAAGGGGATGATGGTGGAGACTCAATATTATGTCCACAACGGGTAAAATATTGTTGTATCTTGTACTTCATCCGGCATTAGCGGTGAGCTAAGTGACGGTTGAAAGACTCCATTCCATTCAATTATTGTTGCATCACCCTTTGGTTTGCTAATACTTGCTCCCAAAGAGGCAAGTAATGGCTAGAAGAGCCACTTGCACCTCCTTACGTAGGAAAAGAAGGGATAGGAGCATTATCTTGAGGCCATTCCTCTTGGTTCAAATTATCTCCCACATTATGCTCTTTGCCTTAAACATCATCTCCAACATATCCTACTTGAGCATGCTTCTCATCATCTTTATCACCTACAAAATGTTGATAGGGGATACCCTTCTAACAAAATCTTATATGTGCAGGAATAAAATGAAAAAGAAGCATCTACAACTTCACCTCGCATAAGGGCTTGTTTAGTGAAGTAAGTACATGGTACAACATGGTTAACGACATTAAAATCAGCATTAAAAGATTTAGGAATGGTAGTTATAATATGTCCATGTGTCAAAGGAACATCTTTTCGATTAGCACATGTCAAGAGTTAATTAAATATCTAATAAGTCTAACAAACTTATTTTCTATTATGAATGCACCACATCAAAAATATTTCTTGAGCTGAAACTCTATTAAATTCAGACTTATAAAATACTACATAATAAAGCACCTTATACAACAACTAAAATTACAAATCCTTAATAAACATAGCCTTGCCTTTCTTTGGTCTAAAAGGTGGTGGTAAATTAGTTAAAAAAGTCCAAAATGCATAAACATCAAAAGACTTGGGCATATCGCACATACCATCCTTCTTAAAACTAAAGACATATTGTATGAAAGAATAGGTAAGTTGGTGGGGTTTTCCCAACATCCTAAACTCAAGGATATGTGAATCATTAGCATTAACATCTAAAGATGTATAAAATTCCATATTCAAGTCAAAAAATCTGTGTTCATGCATAGAGATAAATTTCTTTAAGCCACAATTTGTTAACAATTGAGTAAAGGAATCATGCATACTAATATCTTGAAGTAAAGAGGTAGGGATATACTTACATGCAACAATTTCTCTAAATTTATTTTTAGTAAATCTATCACCTTCTTCATGAGAAAGGATAGAAAACTTAGCTTGATATATGAGTTCTAAATTCTTCTCTTATGGCCCCTCCTCATCTTAATCATCCCTCATTGCCCTTGAAGATGAAGCACCCTTTGTCTTGCCCATGTTAAATATAGAAAATAAGATGAAAAAGAAAAAGGGAAGAAGGTATAGAGTGGTTTGGCTATGGAGGAGTGAAAAGAGAAAGGGGGAGTTGGAAAATAAGAAGAAAAACTAAGAATAAAGAAATAGAAGAAAAGTACAAAGAGTGGTGTAGAGAAGATGAAAGAAAAGCAAAATTGTAGAGAATGAGTTGAGGGGAACAAATTTGGGTGTTTAAATAGAAGAAAAAGAATTGAAAAAGAGGAAAGTAGAGAATAAAATATTAGTAGTCAATGTAGTTATTAATAGAGAAAGAAAAAAAATTATGACATGTTGAAAGGTTGTGTCCTTACGGGGAAAGGACATAACTTTTCAAAGTTGGATTGAAAATAGGAGTATGAGTTATATGTAAAAAGACAAGAACAAATAAAGTTAAAGTAGTAGAATTAAATAAAATTAAATAAGTAAAACAATTAAAAATTACAAAGAAGATAAAATAAGAAAATTGCAAAAAAAATAAAAATGTGGGTTAGTGATGGGCATGAGTCGGTACGCTATGCCGACTCGGCACTGTGAGGCTCTGTTACAAGTCGGCACGCTGTGCCAACTCGGTACAGAGCTCGCATGTCGAGCCTCGAGGATGGGCGAGGCGGCACGCATGTACCGACTTGGCACAGAGCCAAGGTAAAAATAATTTTTTTTTTATTTTTTTTATTTATTTATTTATTAAAATTAAATACATATATTAGGGTACTATAAAAACAATGTGTATACTTAAAACAAATATTAACTAAAATATAATGTATATGTGTATATTTAAAAGAAAATAAAATAAAGTAAAAGAAAATAAATAAAATAGAAATAAGATAAATACCGTACTAAATTTAATGGTCTATAGCTTGACCATACCTTTTTGCATTTATGGTGAAGAAAGAGAGATTGATTCTTGTGGATCAATTGCATTATCAATCAAATAAGATTTGAGACGATGACCATTCACCTTGAAGTTTTTTTCTTTGTCATTAGCAATATCAATTGCCCCATATGGACGATCTTTGACAACCTTGAATGGACCCGACCACCTTGACTTCAACTTATCGGGAAACAACTTCAATCTAGAATTGTAAAGCAGAACAAGGTCTCCCTCATGGAACTCCTTCTTAACTATATGCTTATCATGCCACAATTGTGTACGATCCTTATACAACTTAGCATTTTCATAAGCATTCATTCTCAATTCTTCTAATTTATTGAGTTGAAGTAGTCTTTTCATATCCACTTTATTTAAATCAAAGTTCAAAGCCCTAGTTGCCCAAAATGCCCTATGCTCAAGTTCTACGGGCAAGTGACAAGACTTCCCATAAATCAATTGGTAAGGAGTAAGGCCAATGGGTGTCTTAAAAGCTGTCCTATATGCCCATAAGGCATCATCTAACTTCAATGCCTAATCCTTTCTTGATGAAGAAACTGTTTTCTCTAGAATCCACTTAAACTCTTTATTGCTCACCTCAACTTGTCCACTTGTTTATGGGTGATATGAAGTAGCCACCTTGTGTGTAACTCTATACTTCTTCAAAAGAGCTTCAATTATATGATTACAAAAGTGTGAACCACCATTATTAATTAATGCTCTAGGGGTGCCAAACTTTGGAAAAATAATTTTCTTAAGCATCTTCTTGATAACTTTAGCATCATTAATAATAGTAGCCATTACTTCTACCCATTTAGAGACATAATCTACCATAACCAATATATATTTGTAACCTAAAGGACTAGGAAAAGGACCCATGAAGTCAATACCCCAAACATCAAAAATCTCTACTTCGATAATTCCTTTCAAAGGCATTTCATGTTTCCTACACAAATTATCCATTCTTTGACATCTATTGTTGGTATAGTGATATGCCCTAGAGGCAATCATGTATTATGACATTGTATATTATCCCAAATGGCCATGTAATGTTCTTTTAAATAAAGGGTTTATTTATTTGAAGCATTTGTCCATTAGCATTATGTTAAATAAATGTATTAGCAAGAGTTGATAATATGAGGACACATTTATTTAGTACATATGCTATAAAATAGTTCGTAGTTGATAAATTAATATTTGGTCGATATTAATTTGACTATAACCTCTGTCTATTTTCCTTGATTAGTATGAGATACTAATAGTGGGAGGTAGTGAGTCTCATGCTACTTGATATGAGATATCAGAATAGACATGTGGATACTCATGTTGATGAGCAGATCGAACATGACATTAGATATGTGATCGTAAGGGTATTCACTTACAGTCAACGATCACTATCTAGGTCATAATGGTGTATATAGTCCTTCAACCTGAGGCATCACGGTCATCCACATTTAAGTGGTTAGAGTTTGTTACCGCTGACATACATGTGATAGCCATGTATGGGTATATGGCGTGTGGTGGCTCTGGTTAGTTGAATGTAGGGATGAGTGTTTGTCCAAGATGGGATTCATTGCCTGGAGTGAACCAGGTTAAGATCCTACTCCTATCTAAGTTGATTCTTGATGGATAAGTTCTTGGCCAAGATGAACATAACAATCTAAAAGAGTTTCAGAACTAAAAATGGTTTCTAGTGTTTGTTATGTTTTATCAAGAATAGAACTTGAGATGAGGTAATATGATGAAGCTACTAGAGTTTGACTGCACCTTAACTCTAGGCTTTATCGGGATCTTCAATGAAGGGATTTTAGTGCATGGTAATTATGACCAGAGGGTTCATGCGAATCAATACATGCATTCATTTCTAATTGGGTAGCTGTGATATCCAATGC
>CATIWO010591122.1:0-15905 GCA_949673435.1 Macaranga tanarius | reverse complement strand
TTTGCATGTAATTAAAGGGATAATTAAATAATTAAAAATAATAAAATATAAAACACAAACGGAGGCCGATCGCAAGGTCGGGTGGGCCATTCAAAAGCCCATACCCAGTTTTCGGACTCAATCTCTGAGGACGGCTGCTGGGCTCCCTCCGTGGGATCCAGTTGCTGTAAAAGTGTTCCCAGATTTTACCCGGGTGGCGACTCCATTCTCCGACCTAAGCCTATCAAGGCCTAAAGTTGTATTCCTAGTGGGCCCTGAGCCTGCACAGTGTCGTGGTCGCCGGATATTTTGGCGCGCGCTAAACCCCGCCGCCTACACTATCATTATTTTTTTGTCTTTATCTTCTACATTAGAAGCAGAACTACTATCAACACCTCCTTCATCATCATCATTTTTCTTAAAAATAAAAACAGTTTTTCATCATCCTCAATTTCTTTACCACCATCTTTTTCTTCATCACCTTCCTTTTCTTCATCACCTTCCTCTTCTTCATCAACTTCTTTAACTTCTTTTTTTTTCATCCCTACCTGCATCAACACCTACATTTTCATCACCTTCCTCTTCTTCATCAACTTCTTTAACTTTTTTTTTCATCCCTACCTGCATCAACACCTACATCTTCATCCTTAATAAAAAAAAAATATTAACTGAAATGTCTTCCATATTCTTTTTATCCTAACATAAAAATAACAAATGGCAAACAAAATCAGAAACCAAAAAGCAACTAAACAGCAACCAAACTGAAACTTAAAAATAAACTAATACAAATCAAAAATAAAAACAAACATACAAAAGCATATCAGAAATACAAATCAACAAAAAAAGAAACTAAATGAAAACTAAAAAAATAAACTAATACAAATAAAAAATAATCATACAAAAAGCATATCAGAAATAAAAAATAAACCAAAAAGCAACCAAAAGGAAACCAACAAACTAAACTAACACAAATTAAAAAAAGAAACAATCATACAAAAGGCGTATCAAAAATCAAAAATAAACCAAAAAGTAACCAAAAAGAAACCAACAAACTAAACTAATACAAATTAAAAACATAAAAAATCATACAGAGCATATCAAAAACTAAAAATCCACTAAAAATAAACCAAAAAGAAACTAATAAACTAATAAACTAAACTAATACGAATCTATATAAACAAATGATACTCAAAACAATATACCATACCTCATGATCATCACTCTCAGTGGCATGAATTCCAAATTTGTCAATTAGCATCCTTAAATAGACAAATACAGTATTAAATTTCTTGTCAACATTAGTTTTAAAAGCATGCAATTCCTGCGTCAACAAATTCTGTTTTTGAGAAATCTTCTTCAACTCATAAAAAACTGCACTAAAATACTTCAAAGAACCTTCACCAGTCTTCGAAATTGATGTAGAACCAATAACTTTATCATCTAAATTTCCATCACCATTTCCCTCACTTTTATCAAAAAGTTTAACCAAACACAACTTTTTCTTCTCTTCATCAGTAGGGGAAAGATTTTTCAGTATTAACTAAAAAAAATAATTAAAAATAAATAACGGAAAAAAAATAAACAAATAAATACAAATAAATAAACTAAAATTAAAATTATTACCTTATTTGAAGACTCGGTGAAAATAACCCTCACAAGCATCTTAATACCAGGATTAATACTGGAACTCCAATTAAGCAAACGAGAAATTTTTCCACCACTGAATTCATAAATCTTATCAACAACATAAGGACAACATTCATAAAACTATATTTGAAAAGCGTATGAAAAACCATTCAACCTATAAAAATAGTCGTCTTACTTCTTCTCCTTCCCACTTAATTTCCCCTTCAAAGACTCCAATGTAAAATAAAAAAATTCCTACCCCAACGATACTGATTGTAAAAACCATAGTCAACAATATCAAAAGTTCATCAACTAACCAATCTATCTAAGGGAGAAGAAAATAAAAACAACTCAATGAAATATAACAAAGTAATCTTCAAACAATCGGCATCACAATCCCAACGTTTAGTAACAAAACATTCTTGCACTGATTGCTTGTTGATTTTTTTAATTCCACCAAAATACTTATTAATCAAACTGTTTTCTATAGAAAAAATACTCCTATAATCTCCTGTACAATTAAGACCAGATACAAGAGCAAACTCAGTAAAACCAAACTTTAATCTCCTACCACATACATCAAACCAACACAAAAATATATCAGACTACTTCAACTCTCTCAACAAAATGCAATGTATTAACTAAAATTGCACTTCAAATTTTGGTAATTCAAGAAAATACTCGAAACAGGTACCTCAAAACAAATCCAATTGCTTCTCATTCAACACAACCTTAATCTGAGTAATAACGTCAAAAGACAAGCAATATGCAATTTTGGCTGAAAAATAATTATTAACAGCCAACAAAAGCTCCCAATTTTACAAAATAATCAAAAGCAATAATAATTCAGAAATGAAAAATAAACCAAACAGAAACCCTAAAAAAAAGCCAAAAAAATCAAAATTACCTTGCAAGCTCTTTCATCCACTTTAACTTTCAATCTCTTTTTTTATTTCTTCTCACCTAAATCATGTACTTCAGAAGCCCTTTTCTTACTAGAATTACCACTATCCTTCTTCTGTTCAATATCAGAACCACCATCCTTCTTATCAAATTTTTGTACCTTTTTAGCAACTGACTTCTTCGTCATTTTATCAAAACTAACTTTTTTCCCCTTCAATGGACGTTTCTTAGGGTTTTCACCTTTTTCAGTTAAAGAAGGAGAAGATTTAGAACGGGTCTCTACCATTTCAATTTAAAAATAAAATCAAAATAAGAAAGCAAAAAGAAAAATGAAGAGATGAACAAGATAAGAACGTGAAAGATAAGAACGGTTACACCAACATACAAGTTGAAAATCGCTGCTAAAGAGAACGTTTCTGAAACCGCTGATAACCAACAGAGAAGAGAAGGAAGAAATGAAGTAGGACACGGAATGAATAAAGAAAAAAAAAAGGGCATGCGGGTAATAAAAATAGGACACAAAGATAATTTCTAAAAAGTTGGGGTATTTAAGTTATAAAAGTTAAAAAGAAGGGTCTTTGTGTATATTTCCCAACTTGTGATATAGTTCATGGATCATGTTCTAGACTTCCATATCACTTCTAGTCCTCCAATCTTCTTCTTTGCCTCATGCTTCAAGGCCCATTTTTTTAAAATATTGAGATAAATACAATTTTATATCCTGTGATTTCGTCTTTTAATAAAACTAGTCATGTGATTTTTTTCGACATTTAAATACTTTGTGTTTCATATTTTTTTACATTTTAGTACTCTTTTAACTAATATCATTATAATTTTATGAAAAAAATATTGATATAATATTAAATTTCAATTATAAATTTATTTTATATATGATTTATGATCAATCTAACTATTTAGTTATTTTTAAGAATATTATAAATTTATTTTAAGAATTATTTCTTTTTATTCATAAGAAAATTAAAAATACATCTAAACTTGATTTGTTATGAGTTTATTGTAGTTAGTTGAATGATATATCACTTATTATATGATTTTAGTATTAAAAATTTATATTATTTTAACATTAAAGCATATATTTTAAATAATAATTATTATAAAGGTATTAAAGTGTGAAAAAATATAAAATACATGGTACTTAAATGTTGAAAAAAAAACTACATGGATAATTTTGCCAAGCAAAACCTGAGAGGGCAAAATTATATTTATCTATTTAACGAGTCATTCTTTACATTTATACAACTGAAATTAAGACTGTTAGATTAAAATTTAATTAATTATAATCATTGATATATTTTACAGGTACTGATACACCAAGATAATTAATGGTTATAATTAAATAAAAATTAATCTAATGGTTGTAATTTCATTTATATAGATACAAATGTTTGCACAGTAGCAGAAGCCCTCTTTAACATTTGTCATTTTGCTTCTTGATTAATCACCAAGACAAGATGACAGTTGAAATAAGCCATTACTGACCGTTTAATGTATATATATATATATATTGAAAGACGACCGTTTAATATTAAGACACGTTGAGTTTCCTTCTACATTATACATTTAAAGATGGAATGGAATATATTTTTCTTGTAGTTTTCTTGTGCAAATTAAATTAAGTTCGTTTTATTATGAGAAAACCAAAATAGCTTACCTTCTCATAATTTTATATAAGCTTTTTTCTTTTACCTCCTTTACGATCTCTTGCTCATAAAATTTTTTTTAAAAAAAATTGATTGATGATTTTGTAAAAATTACTAAGAAGAGCATGTCTATTATTCTATACTATGGTTATAAACTACAATTATAATTAAAAAAAATCACCCGTTTAAGAGACATATGATTAATTTATGTATGAGAATGTGTTAATTAATATAATTGGAATGAACGGAAGAAGGATTAATATTTTTTTCCTCAATAAAAATATTTTATTGAAAAAAATTTTGAAAGGGGTGGAAGAGCATTTCATTTAAAAACTCTCATTGTCATCGCTCAAGTTTCCTGATGGTGCTATGCTCAAACAAAAAAAAAAAGTTTCCTGATGGTGCTTTCTTCCAGTGGAAAACTATTATGGTTTTAGAAGGTGACAAAGTGCTGAGGTGACATAATGTTGATCCCTTTCAGCTTGCTTGGGAGGTTGCAAATTGAACCAATCCCTTTGAGTTTCGGCCGCCACACTTTAATGTGTGCTTAAATCTTATGTTAGATTAGGTTTTATTGAATCTTTTTGCCTTCAAGGTTGGGCCCATATACAAAGGCCTTCTATTGGCCTCTTGTTTTCTAAGTGGATGAGTCTTCATTCAACAAAAGCTAAATTATAGGATTTACCGTCTTACCGTATAAATTGGCCATTGGTGAATTAAAAGAAGGTAAAATTATACAAGAGTAATTGAAAGCTAAAATTTTAAAAAATACGGTAACTTTTTTATCAATTATAATTATGTGTGTTTTTTTTTTTTTTATGCCCACGAGGTGTCATGGACGGGCCCCAACTATCGGAGACACCTTTAAACCCGTACCACATCCAGACTAATCCCCGATCGCACTAGGTCGGCCCACGAAGAGGTAAAGTACTTTCAATCAAGGTATTTCTATACATGAACGGAGTTTGAATCTCTGACCTCACTTAAGGGATATGTGTGTTTATATAAAACACAATCTCTTTTATTTATTTATTTTACATTGTCTTCCTCTTCTTCGCTTTCTATTATACTTCCCTCATTTTTTTTCTTATCTCGCTTTCTTAAAACAAATCAAATTTGCTGTCAAACCTTATTTTCTTGCTTAATTTCCGTAATCTATTAAAAATTCATCTCTCCAAATAGATGCAAGTAGTAGTGAAATTGATCATGGATTCTTGTGTGTGTATATATATATATACACACACACATGAAAATATACAAGAACCTATGAGAAATTAAAAGAAAATTACATTTAGAAGGTCACAAATCACAAAAAATTATAAATTGATAAATGTTAAATTTTATAATTTTTGGTTCTTGATACTTTGAGTAAATCTTGGGTTCTCTTTTCTTATTTATTTTATTTTGTTTGTTGTTTCTATTTCCAATTGGGTTGATTTGAAAAAAATTTAAAGCTTTGAAATTGATAGGTAGGTGTTAAGTGGGTTGTTGTTATTTTTTAGTTACTGAAAATTATTTTGAGGTTATTTTTGGTTGTTTTTCAGTTTTTTTTTGGTTGTTTTTGGGTGTTTTTTTTTGTTGTTTTTAGGGTTTTTCTTATGTTATTTTTGAGTTTGCTTTTAGGGTTTTTTTTTGTTGTTTTTGGAGTTGTTTATTGTTGTTTTTGGGGCTTTTCTAGTTGTTTTGAGGTTGTTTTTTGGTTTTTTTATTTATATGAAAGATTATTTTTTAGATTGTTCTGTCTTTTTTTAGGTTATTTTTTTCTAGTTATTATTTGTTTTGAGGTGTTATTCAAAATTAGTAGTTCTCACGTTGTTTTCGGATTATTTTACTATTTTTTTTTATTTTTTTCTAGTTATTTTCTATTGTTGTCAGATTGTTTTGAGGTGCTATTTAAAATTGGTTGTTCTCATGTTATTTTTAGTTGTTTTACTATTTTTTTGGTTTTGTTATAGTTGTATTTAGTTTCTTAAGATGTATTAGAGATTATGTATTATTAGAAATTGATAGTAGTGATGTAGATAAAAGAGGTAACTGATAGTTATTTTGTATTTGGTTTCTTAGTTTGAGATTTGTATTTTTTGCTATTATATTTGAAAACACCGTATTTTTAAAAAAAATTGTTAAAACCGTATGTTTGAAAGAAAAAAAATCAACCGTATTTTTGAAAAAAAAAATCTCTGCTTTTTTATTATTTTTGTACAAATCCCAAAAAAGAAACCAAACTCTTGTTGTACATTTCAAAGCACACCACCCAATTTGAAATTAAAAAGAACTTAAATTTACTATAAACGAATTCAGATGATAAATAAAATCTTTCATTAATTAAGACACGTTAAAAAAAATTTAAATAAGTTAAATTTATGTAATCCAGATTATTAAAATTTATTATTGCTTTTCTTTTCTTGTCGAATGATAAGTAGGGTCGTCCCAATGGAAAGATTCAAGCTCCTAGCTCTTACTGATGACAACAATATGGGTGCCATCCTTGAAGAACAATAAGATGGAGAGTGTGAGAAGTGGTGCTTTGTTATTAGGTTTTTAACGGAGAAGAGTATTAATTTTATGGTTCATTGTGGAAGCTAGTAAGTGGCGTTTTGATTAAGAGTATCACCCCGGTATTGTTCATTTTTGAATTCTTTGATGAGGCTTATTTCATTAGAGTCTATGAATTTGGTCCTTGGACTTTTAATAATTTTGTTTTGATTATGAAAAAGTTGAAGATCAATGATCAACCGTACTTGGTAGAGCTACTTGAGATCCTTGTGTGGGTTCAAGTGCATGATGTCCCTTTTGGTTATATGTTTGACAAGGTCTATAAGGTAGCGGGGTAGCATATTGGCAGCTTTCTAAAGTATAACTTGAACAATTTTCAGGGCTCGTGGAAGAATTTTTTGAGAGTCCGTGTTATAGTAGAAGTGAGAAAACCGCTGCAAGCTGGGATGAAACTAAAAAAACTGGGCTGTGACTGGGTTTGGGTCTCCTTTAAATATGAATGCCTCCCTAATTTCTGCTTTCAATGTGGAATTATGGGTCAAAGTGATAGACTGTGTTCTTAAGCCACCAAATGCAATGTGTCAGCGAATGAGAAACCTTATGGAGCTTGGTTATGGGCTCCTAACAAACGGTAACACCAACTTTTTAATATAGGAGATCAGTGGCTACGGACTGGTAAAAAGAAGTTGATGAAGCCATGTTTTCTCCACCTATAAAGGTTTAGTCGGTTCCTAGTGATCCTGTCGGAGATGATGATAAGGATGAAAAGCATATCAGTAAAGAAAAGAAGATCATAGTGGTTACTAATACCGCTAATGAAGGAGGTGGCAAGTTCAAATCCCACTAAATTAGGAATCCTATGAAAGGAAGTGAGGGCTCTTTAATGGCAGTTTCAAATTTTATGAAAGTTGACACATTGGGTAAGGTGGATCACGTTGCTAAAATTGAGGCTCAAATAGGGAATAATGATTCCATTATTCTCGTGGATTCCAAGAGAAGAAAAATAGATGGCATTGACAGCATGGAAGAAATTTTTAAAAATAGGTTGACTGTTACCCTTGGGCTAAATCATGTTATGGGCTCAAAAAACTTGAATCTGGTAGGTCCTGACTCCCAGGTCCGCCCATTGCCATGACTACCCTAAGCTAGAACTGTCGTGGGTTAGGAAAGCCACGGACAGTTCCTCTTCTTAAGGCCCTAGTGAAAGATAATAATGTTGTTTTTATTTTTCTTATGGAGACTTTGAGTAATTTAGATAAGCTTACTGTTATTGGAAATAAATTGGGCTTCAATAGAAGCTTTAGTATAAATTGTATGGGCCACAATAGTGGGCTCAGTTTTCTTTGGAAATCTAATGATACATGTTCTCTTTTGAGCTACTCCAAAAATCCATATTGATATGAAAACATCTCTTCTAAACTAAAGGCCCTGGCATCTTACAGGTTTTTATGGTATGCTAGAAAGATCACGATATAATCACTCTTGGAATCTCCTTCTTCATTTGGCTCGCCAATCTGATCTTCCCTAGTGTATTGTAGGAGATTTTAATGATCTTCTAGCTGGCCACGAGAAGAAAGGCTCCAATCCGCACCCCCTCATCTTTTTAAAAGTCTCTAAAAAACTATCTGGCAATGTGGTCTTCAAGATTTAGGAATGACTGGTTATCCTTTCATATAGGAAAAGAGACAAGGTTCGAATCTTAGTGTGGAAGATAGGCTTGATCGTGCATTGGCGTCAAGGGATTTGATGAATTTTCATACTCAAGCAATTATTCGAAACATGGAAATCACCTCATCTGATCATTTTCCCATTTTATTGACTCCAACTGTGTTAAATTCTATCCGCAAGAGGGTTCGGTTCCGTTTTAAGAATTGATGGCTCAATGAGACTGATTATGGCAAAGTGGTGAATGAGAGTTGGGACCGAATTACAATTGAATATATTCTTATTAAGATTAAATGATATAGGGCTTCTCTCCAACAATGGGGCTCAAATATTTGGAATTCCTTTAATTTCAGACTCCATGATTGTAAGGCTAGAATTTTCACTCTCAAGGCCAAGTCTAATGTGGGTAGTCAACTTGCTTTGGTTGATGCCCAAAATGAATACTTTAATCTTCTCGCCCAACAGGAACTTTACTGGAGTCAGAGAGCTAAGATCTTTTGGCTTAAGGAGGGAGACATGAATTTGAAGTTTTTCTATGATTGTGCTTCGAGTAGAAGGAGAGCGAATAGTATCAAGCAGTTAAAAGACTCTGAAGGATTATAGAAGAATTGGGGTGAAGGATTAGAGGATGTTATTACGGATTATTTCAGTTCCTTATTCCAATCCGATGGATGTTGCTGACCCTATCTTAAATTGTGTTCATAATATAATTTTGATGAAGCAAAATGAACTTCTTATTGTACCTTTTTCCCCTTATGAGGTAAAGGTAGCTCTCTTCAGTATACATCCAAATAAAGCTTCGGTGTTTGACGGTATTATTGCCAAGGTTATAACTTGAGTCTGATTTTGATGAATAATAAAAGTGATAAAAATAATACTATTGCTAATGCTTTTATTTGAGATATATATGTTAGTGAGCTATAAAGTGAAAGATTTATGTGTGTGAATCAAATTCAAGTGTGAATGCAACTCTTAAAATGAAAAAGCCCATGGAGCCCAAAGCTTATGAATTCTTGGACATCAAGACACTTGGAAGGGCATTTCAATAATTGAAGAAATTAGATATTATTATTAAAAGCACTTGAGATCATCTGCACTGTCCATTAATTCTGATCACATAGTTTTTAAGCTCTGCATTCTTTCTATTTTTAGCTACAGTGACAAAAGGATATCTTTTATGGTAAAGTTAATTTTTTACTATAATAGAACCCACAACTTTAGTGATACTTGTCCTCTTGTCTCTTGTATTTTCTTAGGACAAATAAATATTTCTGCACACTTTTACATTACACACACTCTTACACAGCCATGCACACCAAAATCATAGAAGAGCATGATTTGTTTTTTGTTTATATATCAAAAGCTTTCATTTTTTTAAATACCAGAAATCAAAAGAATTTTCTAATTGGTTCAAATGGTATTTTTCAAGAAGCTCAGCCCTTAGTATAAATAGTTCAACCTATTTTCATTAAAGGGCAAAGAGCATTTCATTGAAAACTTGTTTCATTGCACTTCATACATTACTTATTTGCTCTCTTAAGTGCTTATAGATTTTATTTATATTTTTTTGAGTGCAATATGAGAGAAAAATATTGAAAAATCTTTTGTACTCAAGTGAGGAAGGGCTTCAAGCACCTATTGATAAGCTTGTAGTAATAGTTTCCTGGTTAAGCTATAAAACTAGTGTTGAGGAAGCAATTTTCTAGATCTGTTTGAAAATCAGAGGGTGGCAATTTCTAGAGCTATTTGAAAACTAGTTTCTAGGGTTAGTTCTAGCAACAAGGTAGTTATGAATAGGGTTGTACTCCAAAGACTTGTCTCTTGCCCGCTAAAAGAGACTGAGATTGAGA
Organism: Macaranga tanarius; assembly: GCA_949673435.1. Lineage (NCBI taxonomy): Eukaryota > Viridiplantae > Streptophyta > Magnoliopsida > Malpighiales > Euphorbiaceae > Macaranga > Macaranga tanarius. Next base: position 5,725 of record CATIWO010591122.1, on the reverse strand, counting down.
AAAAATTTTGAGGAGTTCCTCAAGGAGTGGATGTAGGCAGGCAACTGAACCACGATAAAATTATTGTACCTGATTTCTCTTCTCCTCACTCTTTCTCATTGGTTTCGTACATGCTTAAAAGTATTTCTAGTTCTAATTTCTATCGTTGATTCATTTTCAACTGAGTCTCTGCTTGAAATTAGCTCTGCTACTTGCAATATTTTTCTTCATGCTTTTGATTTGATTCCTTATTCAAAAATCTAAAAATATTACTTTTATTCAGTCAATTTAGTTTCTTTCTTATTTGCAAAATCAGCTCTAAAAGTTGTGTTTCATGTTTAGCCTTTATTTTCTAGTTCTGATTTAACAAGCTCTGATAAAATAGTTTTTTAAAGCTTTCGATGACCTAGTTTTTAATAAAATTAATTTTTTTTATCCCCCCCACCCTGGAGTAGCCTATCAAACCTAACAGATATGAATCTTGGCTTCTATCAAAAATTTTGGCATGTTATAGGTGAGGATATTACTAAAGCTTGACTTAGTTATTTGCGGGACTGTGTGTTGTCTAAAGGTTTAAACGATACTATTATAGTCTTAATTCCTAAGAAGAAGCAACCTACAGAGTTGGGGGATTTGAGACCGATTTCGCTATGCAATGTTCTTTATAAAGTTATTGCTAAAATGTTAGCTAACAGATTGCAGAGTGTTCTTCCTAGGCTTATTTTTGAAAATTAATGTGCTTTTGCAAAGGAAAGCTTGATTTTTTATAATGTTCTTATTGCTAAGGAATCAATGCATTATTTAAAATGCAAGAGCCAAAAGAAAGAAGGCTATTGTGCTCTCAAGGCAGACATGTCTAAGGCCTATGACCGTTTGGAATGGTCATTTATATTCAATATGCTTCGATGTATGGGTTTCTGCGATACTTGGATAAATTGGATGATTATGTGTGTGGCCTCTATCAAATATTTTGTAACTAGTGACTCTACTTTTATGGGTCCTATTCATCCATTTCGGAGGCTGCGGCAAGAGGACCTATTGTCCCCTTACCTGTTTATCTTGTGCACCCAAGGCCTTTATTGTTTACTCCAGAATTGGGTGAATGTGGGGTATGCTTCATAGTTGTAAGGTAGAGAGGGGTGCTCCTATGGTATCATCCCTTTTCTTCGAGGATGACAGTCTTTTTTTCTTCAGGGCTAACAAACAAGAATGTGAGGTGATTAAGGATATTTTTCAAATTTACCAACGTGCTTTAGGCCAGCACATCAATTTTCACAAGTCTTCGATATTCTTTAGAAAGAATGTTGATGCTGTTAATAAGGAACAAATTTGCACCATCTTTAATGTCTCTGAATCTAGAGACCATTACAGCTATCTGGGTCTTTCAGCGATGGTGTAGTGTCTTAGCGGGCTAAGATGTTCTCAAGAAGAATGTTTGTTGGAGAATTGGCAATGATGATACCATTCGCATTTTAAAGGATCCTTGGCTCCCTCGAATTGGTAATTCTTTTATTAATCTAATCTACTCTTATATTTTGGATAATATGAAGGTTGAGGATTTGATGATTTTAAATTAGCAGTGTTGGGATCATATTTTAATCAATTTGCTGTTTAATAAGGAGGATCGGAATCTCATTCTTAATATGCCTTTTCCTAGATGATCATATAGTGACTCGTTATTCTGGTTGGATGATAAAAAAAAGGAGTCTTTACAGTCAAGAGTGTGTACAGAAGTTTATTTGGTAATCCTCCTTTGAATCCTTCTCATATGGGTGCTTGGAATAAAATTTGGCGGGCTCAAGTTCCGGGTAAAGTCAAAATCCATTTATGGAGGCTGACCAGGGATATTATTCCCATGAAATAGAATTTAAGAAAGAGAGGTGTTATGGTCGAAGACATTTATGATGTGTGTGGGGAATGTGGTAAATCTTCTATGCATATGTTATTTGATTGTACAGTTGCCTCCCAATATTAGAATAGATCCCAGCTCCATTTTGACAGAGGGTCAGAATCTTCTTCTGTGAATTAGATTAATAAAATTCTTTGTGCCCTCTTTATGGACCAATTATGTCATTTTATGATGGTGGCTTGGGCCTTGTGGTATAACAGAAACAAAGCAACATAGGATGGAATATTTATGTCAGCAACGACAATTACTCATTTAGCGAGTAATGTCTTTACGCAATGGAAGATTACACGTCCAAAGGAAGAAATTGCTTCTTCTCATAATGATCTTAATTATCGGACTGACACATGGGTTCCACCAGATGCTGGAGTTATTAAAATAAATTCAGATCTTGTAGTAGCTTCTTCTGGTGCTGCGGGAGCAAGTTGGATTGCTAGAGATCAGGGTGGTTGATTCCTAGTTGTTGCCAGTATCCCTTTGCCATATATGTTTGAGTCTTTTTATGGCTGAATTGATGAGTATTAGAGAAGCCTTGAGTTGGTTGAAAGTCCAAAATATTCGAAGAGCTATCATTGAATCTGATGTACTGAATGTAATTAATGCCATTAAGTCTGCTGAGGTTTTCTCCAATTATATAGGAGTGGTCCTTGATGAATGTCAAAGCTTAGTTCTAGATTTTGAGCTTCTAGTTTTCAATTATGTTAGGAGACCAACGAATAGTGTTGCTGACTTGTTAGCCAAAGCATCGCTTTCTATGCCTGGACCTCAGTTCTGGAGAGTTTCCCCTCCAGATTTTATTTGTAACTCCTTGAGTTTTGATTTCAGTTAATGATATCTCCGTTTCTTCAAAAAAAGAAAAATTTATGTAATCCCTTTAAAATATGAAATGACATATTTAATTAATAAGTTGATATATTAATATATATAGTATATAAAACAAATACATAAATATGTACTAATATGTTTAATTATATATAAATAACTAGTGTCTTAATTAGAGGTGTAAACGAGCTGAGTCGAGTCGAGCTGACTTTTGGCTAACTCGGACTTAGTTCATTTATAACCGAGCCAAGCTCGCTATACTGCTTAGTGTTCGTGAGTTGTTTATGAGTTTGAACGAGTTTAAATGGGCTAAAAGAAATTTCTAAAAATATAAAATATAAAATAAAAATTAATCATTCAAAAATTTAAAATAAATTATTTACTAAATAAATTATTATAAAATTATGATTTTTTTTTGTAATAATATATTTTTAAAAAATATTTAAATGAAAAATTTTATATACTATATATATAAAATTAAATTATTAATACATTAAAATTACGAGTTGGCTCATGAGCTTTTATTCGAGCTTGTTCATGAGCTTCACGAGTCGGCTCGTTTATTTTATTATTTTAATTTATCAATTAAATTACTTTTTTATAAAAAAAATTGTTTATTATGTTAATTTTTTATAATGTTAATTTATAAATTAAATTAATTTTATATTATTCAATAATTTTTTGGAATAAGATTCGATTTGGTCCTTAAACTTTTTAGAAAGGTTCAAATTGGCCCTTTTTTATCTTTTTTTATAATTTACCCCCTTAACTTTTCGATAAAGGTCAAATTGGCCCTAAAAATTTCATTTACACCCTTATTATCTGAGATATATACAAATATTACAATAAAAATTACAAATAACTCCCTCATACTTTAGCTAGTTACAAATTAGTCCATACTTTCATAGAAACATTTAGTAAAAAATTAAAACTTTATTTTTTAACATTATATTTAAGCCCTTAATTCATTTATGGTATATTATATTATTAGAAAATTTTATTTAGTCACCAATAACTTTTAATAATTTTTGAAATATTAAAATTTATTTCATTTATCATGTTACTAATTTGTATATTAATATATAAAATTTTAAAATATTTTAACATTATGTGTCAAATTTTTTTAATTTGTATGACATTTTAATGAACTATCATATGTCATACAAAGATTAAATTATTTTAAAAAATTTTGACACATATATTAAATTATTTAAAAAATTATGTACTAATATACAAATTAATAAGAAAAATTCTATTGTTACTTTGATATATAGTTACTTTTATTTTAATCACCATTTGATGAGAGTATATTTAATCATCCAAATGTGCTTATTTACAACATACATTTTACTTTGTAAAAATTAAAGTAATCATATAATACTCCAATTAATAACATAATAAATGAAATAAATTTTAATATATTAAAAAATTATTAGAAGTTATTGGTGACTAAATAAATTTGTCTAATAATATAGTATACCATAAATAAATTAAGGGTTTAAATATAATTTTAACAAATAAATTTTTAATTTTTTACTAAATATTTTTATGAAAGTATAGACTAATTTGTTAACTAGCTAAAGTATCAGGGAGTTATTTGTAATTTTTATTATGATATTTGTGTACATCTCAGACAATAGGGGTGTAAATGAAACTTTTCGGGCCAATTTAACCTTTATTGAAAAGTTAAGAGGTAAACTGTCGAAAAACGTCAAAAAAGGCCAATTTAAACCTTTCTAAAAAGTTTAAGGACCAAATCGAACCTTATTCCGCAATAAAATACCAAGTATCTTAACAGGCCTTGAAAATTTTAGCATCCCTCTTTGTCGGATACATGGTTGAGACTCCAAGCATTAAGTTATGGGCTCTTGACCAAAGCTTGGGAGTTGCAGAACTATGAAATTGAGGGGGGCACTCTGTGTGTGTGTGTCTGGTGTAAATGTAGAAGATCTGTAAACAATTCAGGTTACTTATGAGATAAAATAGAGCTTAGGTGAAGATTCATTAACTCACCCTCCACCACGGCCCAAGCGTTTTCCAGATCTCTGAAATGCAAGTCCTGGGAGCACAGCAGGGATGATTGGCTTTCCGCACATAACCCGTGGATATCTAACAACAGTGACAAATGAAGCATAGAAAAAATCAAAACTTTACCTGGCAGAAGGAACAAATCAACTGGGTCATTTGCCTGCATCACTGCACCACCACAGATCTTTAATATCTATTAGTATTATACAAGAGAAAATTAAGTGAACGGAATTTATGTTTTAGCACCCTAATTTCAAGAGATTATGCACATATGAAATACATGACATTTTAACTAGCATGAAATGTTTAAAGAAAGACTACAAAAACATGCTTGCATACAGACAGATGTACTAGAAAAATCCGAGCCATGTTTAGGCAAAACATCTTATCATGGGGTTTGGGGTTTTGGGAAGTTGATGGAAGTTTCTTAACTTGAGCATTACACGTTGCAAATACAGATCAATTATCACTACAAGATGAAAATCTACCTAATGTTATCATGCAAATTCCACATCATTTTGTTTTTGTCAATTCTAAAGTACCCAAACCAAATAGCCTAACATTTTTTCTCAGCCACTACACTCCTCCTGAATAGAGAAAACCAATTAGCTGGCACAAAACACTGTTTGGTTGCATTAGATTCTAGCAAAAGGTTCTGATGAATCCCTCACAAAAAGTAGAATGAGTTCAAGAATCAGCCAATTAATAAAAATGAACTGCAATATTCAAAGCCAAATTCTCTCTAGCAGATAATTCAAACTAAGAAAAGAGTAAGTTAAATGCAAATTAAAGATCATTCTAATTCTTGTCTACGACACTAACCATCTTCCCGTGCATTTCCAAGACTATCTACAGGAGCTGGTTCCAAAATATTCATAGAGTTTGCAGTTAGATCATCCATGCTTGAAATGTTAAGCATTCGCATATGACAGTTTTGTTGCTTTTTTTTTTCCAACCAATCAATTTCTTGCTGTAGGCTGGTGCACAACC
>CATIWO010591052.1:0-10981 GCA_949673435.1 Macaranga tanarius | reverse complement strand
TCTAGTATTCTATTTATTTTTGTATATGCTTAGCCCTTATTGATTTGTATATGCTTAGGGGCTGAGGCTGAATTTCAAACTCTATTGAAATTGTATATGTAAGATGTAAGAACAACTCATGGGCTTGGCCCAATGTAGTGTATATTACTGAAATTTTTAATTTCTTTTTATTTTTTTTGGACAGCCCAATTGAAAGCCCAACCGAACCCAACCAAATTTATTAATCGAAAAAATACTAATTTTTGGTAAACCGAACCGGGCCTACCAAACTATATTTTGGCTCGGTTCAGTACTAATTTAAGCTCTTAAATAACTGACCAAAAACTTGTATTTTTCTACCGAACCGACCGATGCACAGGCTTAGTTGGGCTGGACTTAATGCAATGGGCTCACTTTAGGCTTCAAACTTAATTATGGGTCCGAAAAGTAATATTGGGTACAAACAGAATTCTTTACTGAAAAATAAATATGTTTTTATAAAATAAAATAATTCAAAGAGTAAAAAGTTTTATAAAAAGTGTGATTAAATAGAATATTTCGAATCTTTTAATTATTAAGTAGCTATTTTAAATAGAAAGTAATTACGTAATATAAATTAAAAAATAAAAAAAGTGAAAAAATTCAAATAAATAATTTATAAAAAAATAAAATTGCTAAAAACAAACAGATAATTTATCAAAAAAAAATAAAAATTTTATTGATATATTATCTGTTTGAATTTTTTTGTTATTTTTTTAAATTCAAATGACATAATTATTCTCTACTTGTAATAGCTCTTTAATAATTAAAATATTTAAAATATCCTATTTAATTGCACTTTTTATAAAATTTTAACTTTTAAAATTATTTTACTTTGTAAAAACATATTAATTTTTTTTGTAAAGAATTTTATTTTATGACCTTGTATAATTATCAAATCCATTCATATAAATATATAATATTTATTTCTGTTTTATAATCTAATATCAATATAATGGCTTATCTAAATATTTATTTAATATTCTAAAAATTAATTTTTTGAAAATAAATTATATATTTAAATTTACACATTAAATATAAAATATAATAAATTTTTGAATATTAATTTGTTGCATTAAAGTAAATTTTAAAATACATATCTAAATAATTAAAAACATATTAAAATTTATAACTAATAATGAAATCTACTATGTCTAAGATTGTAAAAAAGAATTTACATTTTTTAGATAATAACTTGCAAATATTAATGATTTTTATTTTTTACATTTTTTCATTTTTAATATAAAATTTTAAATATATATTTAATACTCAATAAATATTGCACATTCAAAAAAATAAATAATTCATAAGATAATTAAACACATATAAAAAGTTAAAATATTGCATTAGCTAATAAAAGAATTATTTAAGAGTAAGGATAGTTATGTCATTTAAATTATGAAAATGTCAAATATGGAGTGCATTTATAAACAAGTGGAGTGTAAAAATTCCTACCCTTTTCATATAATTTCACAATTAAGAATTTATATCTTAATTAAAAATGCCATGAATAGGCTATAGCGTCAACAACTTGCGAGCATCTAAAAGTCAATTAATTATTCTTACTCTTATGTGGCCCAAGTCTCTAAAAAATTAAGGGATTTTAACATATTTAGTGTAAAAACATGCATCAATAACAAAAATATCCACTATTTTTATTAATTACATACGTGTCCCTTTTTCCCAAAAAAAATTACATGCATGCCTCCTCTTCCTTTAGCTGCATTTTTCTTCTTCACTATCTTCGTCATTTTCGCTTGATTTTCCCCAATTTCGACCCCAAATTTTTTTTCCTACCACAAATTCTCTTCCTCTTCCTCTCCCCTCTCCAATACAACCTTTCATACAAACTCTTATCTTCCTCGCTGCCTAAATCCCTCCAATTCTGAACATCAACTCCTCACTGACACCCAAGAAGCCATTTCCCACTTTCTTCTTCAATCTAGGATCTCCAAAGAGGATTCCTTTTCCATTGCTTCTAATTGTCCTAAATATGCCAACATGCTCGTCGATGTCCCAAAGATTTGGAGGATTGAAGCCAACACGCTCATATGAATGCAATTTGTTTCTTTTTAGTTCCTCTTGCTCTGCCTTGTAAAAGTTCCTGCATATTTTCTTTTTCTTTTTCTTTTTCTTCTTGTGATCACTATTATCTCTACAAAGTTCCTTCTACCCCGAGATTTAAGGGTCTTAAGGTTTTTTTTCTTTAATTTTTGAAGTATAGAATAGTTGTTGTTGTTATTTATTGGATTCAGTTTAGTACGAGGTTGGTACCAATTGTTTTTAAGTTCATTTAGTTAGTTACTGCTTCATTATTTATTAGTTACTGCTTATGATTTATAAGTGATTTTTTTTGGGTTCTGAGAAGTGTGATTTGTTTGGAGCTGAAAGGTACTCTGTTTTACATGATGATCTAATCTTACATTTATTTTTATGTAACCTTTAATTTTTAGTCTTGTAAACTTCAGTTTAGATGACAATATGTTATTTTCAAATACTGACTCAGATGTATGCAACTAAAACTTTGCCTTTTAGTTTTGTTTGCTTATTTCAGCACTACTTTTATTGCGTTCTGAAAGATTAATGAGAAAATTACTTTTGCCATGTGTTGGGCATCAAATATTGTTAAAATATTGATCTTTAATATTCTTAGTAGTTTACTTACTCAGCTGATTTTGGTTTTTTCATAGGAAATGCTTAATTAAGACTTGTGTTCTGCCCAATAATCGTATGCATCTATAAATTACCAATAAAGAATACAAATTGAACGTTTCTTTATCAATGATTGAAAATCAATAAAGCTTACCCATTGTAGAATTGAATTGAATAGTTTCAATCATTTAGTCTTATGTATTGATTGTTTTTGGTGGAGGTTAATTGGTTGTAAATTTGGGTATGGGTTCAGTCTATTTATTATTGCTCTAACTTGAGCTACAGAGCTCTGATTTGAGTATGGTTGGACTTTTTGAAAACTTTAGAGAGTCCTCTACAGCTCTTAAGTTTTGAAGTTGAGTCAAATTTGTTGTTAAATTGGTAGAATTAGACCAAACATTTTATTGCTTACTCTATCATGTTGTGTGACCTATTATTGTTTAAATTATCATAATTAATTCTCTACATGTGATAATTGGGTGAATTCAGTTGATATTGAAAGTAGACTCATGTAAGAAGAGTTTGTATAAATTTGGTAATCATTAGATGTGTATGTGATTTTTGTGAGCATTATGAATTTTATGCATAAAATAGACCAACAGTAGGATATAGGTTGGTTTGTGAATTTTCTTGTACGATAGTTATATAGTGATATTTAGAGTTGTATAACATTAAATTGATCAAGGTTAGATACTATGAAAACTTTAGAGTGTTCTCTACAACTTTAGTGTTTTAAGTATGAGTTGATTTTTCTGTTAAGGTTGACTGGCAGGGCTCAACATTTTTCTGTCAGCTCTGTTTTGCCCTAGTTTAACTAAAAATCTATAATTTATTTCATACATATCCAAATCAAGTAATTCCAATTAGAATTGGAAGTAGACTCATATGACTAGCTTCAGTATTATTTTCACAATTTTTAGACTTATGTATGAATTATTTGGACACATTGAACTTTAAATATCTAGTTGCCCTTTTGTGATTTAGGGCGAGTGGCTATGCTTGCTTATTTAAGTTAGCATATGATTGTGTGTAGGAGTTGATAGAGCTAGAGGAAACGCTATTTAATAAGGGGAGTTTTTATTTAAGGAGTTGAAGGCTTAAGATAAGTAATTATTAACATAATGCTTACATGTAGTAAATTTCAAGTAACTATAGATATTTAACTATATTGAATTATGTATGTCATTTAAGTGGCCAGAATGATGAGTATATATATATATATGGATATGTTATTATGAGAAGGCATGATATATATATGGTATATGGTTGGTTTATTTTGGTATACTTTCAGTATATTTTTGGTATATGAATGACATATATGGCATATGATTTTGGTATACTTTTAGTATACTTTTGGTATATTTTTGGTATATGAACGGTTTATTCTCCGTTTATAAATTATTATAATTATGAAAATATGTTGAGATAAATTATGAATATTGGCACTTATGAGTGCAAGCCACTTAATGTGGTATAAATTGATATGCATTGCTTGTGAGAAAAGTAAGTTATGATTTACTATAAGAAATGGAAATGATGAGAAATAAAAAGAGAATGATTGAAAAATATGCATATGGCAGGATATGAGGAATGTGAGGAAAAACATGTGCGGGTGGATTGATTGATCTGGGTGCTACCCATTCTTTTATATCTCCTGTATTTGCTTCGAAGATGGATTGGCAAGCTGCTAGGATGATAACTCCTTTATCAGTTACCACACCTTTGAGTGATCCATTGGACACTGATGTTATTTTTCTTGGGTGTCCTGTGTTAGTAGAGGGTAGAGAGTTGCTAGTAGATTTGGTATTACTTGATATGATTGACTTTAATGTGATCTTGGGAATGGATTGGTTGTCTCAGTAATATGCCACTTTAGATTATCGTAGTAAAGTGGTGATTTTTAGAATTTTGGGTGAGGAAGAATTCAAGTTCTTGGGTGATAAGAGTTTTGCCCCTCAGAATATTATCTCCGCCATTACGGTAAAAAAGATGCTTAGAAAGGGATGTCAAGGATATTTAGCTTTGGTCAGGGACACAACAGTATAATAGAAATCCATTTTGGATGTTCCTGTAGCTTGTGAGTTTCTGATGTCTTTCCTGATGAATTGTCGGGTTTATCACCTCATAAAGATATAGAATTTTGTATTGATGTAGTTCTCGACACAGCTCCTATCTCTATGCCACCTTATAGGATGGCTTCTGTAGACTTAAAAGAGTTGAAGGAGTAGTTTAAAGAGTTATTGGATAAGGGTTTCATTAGACCCAGTAGTTCTCCTTGGGGTGCACCAGTGTTGTTTGTAAAAAAAAGGATGGTACACTCAGATTATGCATTGACTACAGAGAATTGAACAAGGTGACTGTCAAGAATAAGTATCCACTTCTGAGGATAGATGATTTATTTGATCGACTTCGGGGAGCACAGTTCTTCTCTAAGATTGACTTGAGATTGGGTTATCACCAGTTGCAAATCAGAGAAGTAGACATTTCTAAAACGACATTCCATATGAGACATAGCCATTACGAGTTTATTGTGATGTCTTTTGGATTGACCAATGCACCAGCAGCTTTTATGGATTTGATAAATATGGTGTTCAGACCATTTTTGAATCAGTTTGTGAAAGTATTCATTTATGACATTGGTGTATTCAAAGAGTATAGAAGAACATATGTATCAATTGAGATCAGTGTTATAGACACTAAGGGGACATCAGCTTTATGCTAAGTTCTCTAAGTGTGATTTTTGGCTTGAAAATGTGGCTTTCCTTGGGCATGTAGTGTCTAAGGATAGTATTCAAGTAGATCTATAGAAGATTGAGGTAGTATCTGAATGGCCTAAACCGACATATGTTACAGAGATTCGGAGTTTCTTAGGTTTGGCAGGGTATTATAGGAGGTTTGTTCAGGATTTCTTAAGGATTGCAACACCTATGACTCGCTTAACTCAGAAGAATGTGAAGTTTGTGTGGTCAGAAGCATATAAAAATAACTTTTAGCTACTAAAGGAGAAGTTGACTACGGCACCAGTATTGACATTACCTAATGGAGTATACAAGTTTACTGTGTGCTGTGATACTTCCAGAGTTGGCCTTGGTTATGTATTGATGCAAGATGGTAGGGTAGTAGCTTATGCTTCTAGACAATTGAAGAAGCACGAGCAGAACTATCCTACTCATGACTTAGAGATGGCCGCTGTTATATTTTCCCTTAAGATTTGGAAACATTATCTATATGGGGTGACATGTGAGATTTTATTGACCACAAGAGTTTGAAGTACATCTTTCAGTAGAGAGACCTAAATTTGAGACAAAAAAAATGGTGGAACTTCTGAAAAACTATAATTGTGACATCTTATACCACCCAGGCAAAGCTAATGTAGTGGCAGATGCTTTGAGCAGGAAGTCTTCGGGTAGTCTTGCTCATATTAGTGTGAAAAGGAGGCCTTTGATCCAAGAGATGTAGAAGTTAGTAGACCAAGGATTGAGGATGAAGATAACCAAGTCAGGTGGATTGATATCCCAGTTTAGAGTTAGATCGATATTGAGAGATAGGATTAAGGTAGCTCAAAGTCGAGATCTTAAATTGTTAGAGCTTATGGAGAAAGTTCATGAAGGTAAGTTTACTGACTTTATCTTGATGATGAAGGTGTTCCTTAGATTAGTGAAAGATTGTGTGTTCCTAATGTGGATAATTTAAGAGAATAAATTTTAGAGAAAGCTCATTATACAGCTTATAGTGTACATCCTGGTTCTACCAAGATGTACTACAATATAAAGGATATTTATTAGTGGGATGGAATGAAGAATGATGTAGCAGAATTTGTTTTCAAGTGTTTGACTTGTCAGCAAGTGAAAGTAGAGCACTAAAAACCTTCAGGAAAACTTCATATTCTTCCAATTCCTGAGTGGAAATAGGAGAGAATCACCATGAATTTTATGATATGGTTACCTCATTCAAAGGATGGATACGATTCTATTTAGGTGATAGTGGACAAGTTAATAAAATCAGCTCACTTTCTGCTAGTTAAAGCTATTTATTCAGTGGGTAAATTGGCTAGATTGTACATTAAACACATTGTGTGTCTTCATAGGGTGCCTGTTTGTATTATTTCTGATAGAGGTTCAGTATTTACCTTACAATTTTAGTAGAAATTACAGGAAGAATTAGGTACCAGACTTGATTTTAGCATTGCTTTTCATCCTCAAATGGATAGTCAGTTAGAGAGAACGATCCAAATACTTGAGGATATGTTGAGAATGTATGTAATGGATCTTGGAGGCAGTTAGGATAATCATATGCCATTGGTAGAATTTGCTTATAACAACAGTTATCACAGTAGTATTGAGATGGCGCTCTATAAAGCTCTATATAGAAGGAAGTATAGGTTCCCTCTGTGCTAGAATAAAGTTAGAGAAAGAGAGCTAATTGGAATAGAAAATATTAAGGATACATCCGAAAAAGTTGATTTGATTAGAAGAAGATTGGAAACAGCAGCTAGTAGACATAAAATTTATACAGACCTGAAGCGAAAGGATGTAGAATTCCAAGTTGGGGATTATGTATTCTTAAAAGTATCACCAATGAAGAGTGTTATGAGATTTGGTAAGAAAGGAAAGTTGGCATCGGGGTATATAGGGCCTTTCGAGATTCTAGAGAGAGTTGGTGTAGTTGCTTATCAGTTGGCTTTACCTCCAAATTTGTCTCAAGTGCATTTAGTGTTTCATGTTTCGATGCTCAGAAAATATATTTCAAATTCTTCACATGTTTTGCAGCCCTAGAGTGTGGAAGTGAATGAAGATTTGACTTATGAGGAGGAACCAGTTGCAATTGTTGACTATCAAGTTCGTCAGTTACATTCTAAACAGATTTCAATGGTCAAAGTCTTGTGGAGGAACAACAATATTGAAGAACACATGTGGGAGACTAAGGCAGAGGTGCGAGTGGCATATCCTTATCTTTTTCCTCAGTGAAACCTTATACTCTTTTCTATTTGTTAAAATTCAAGGACAATTTTTCATAAGGAGGGAAGATTGTAATGACTCGTATTTTCTATATTGATTAAATTAAAAAGTTGAGTATTATTTTGCTAAAAATATTTTTAGAGAGGGATTTAATGGGTAAAGTTTTTACTTTTAATATATATATATATATATATATAAATTTATGTTATGAAATTCCGTTTCTTTTTCTTTCTTTTCTTTTCTTCTTCTCCTTCTCCCTCCCGATAGCCACCATCTACCACCGCCAGCCACCACTTGCCACCTTCCTCAGTCACCGTGACCTCCACCACGACGTCAACAGGTCCTCTCCTATCGGCCAGCCACTTCTCTCTCTCCGTCATGCAAGGAGGAAAAAAGGTTGTCGTTGCCTCTATTGTCGCCAGCCGCCGCCACTGGTACCGTTGTGTTTACCATCCTCTGGGCAATGTTTCCCCGCTTCTAATTCGTCCGATCGACGCCGGCAGCTACCTCAATTGGAGGTAAAATGATTTCTAGGTTTTTGACTTTTTATTTTCGATTTCTTTGATTTGAGTAGGAATTAGGATTTGTGGTAGTTATGAGAAATGAAATTAGAGTTAAGAGCTTTCTATTGATATATTTTTTCATAATTTTCTGAATTTGTTGAAATTTTCAGTGTTCGGGTTACTGTTCCGGGTTTGGATATTTTTATATTTTTAATAAATACTATAAATTGTATAGATTAAACTTTATAAATAGAGTTTTATGAAATTATTTGTAGAATTGAAGATATAATTTTTGAAAGAAATTTGGAGAATATGTTTAAATATATTTTTTAGAGGAAAATTTATATTTTATTGTTTATTCAGTTTTAATTAAATTTCAAAGTTATTTTAACATGTTTAAGACTGATTTAAATAATAAAAGTATGGAAGTAATTTCGGAAAAATGAAGTTCTTTATTATTTCAAATGCTTAAATGAGTTTCTTTAATATTTATTATTATATTATATATTTGAGTTATTTTAATAGCTTAATTAATTTCTACATTATGTTATTTATATGTGTGTAATTGTATTGGCTCTCGGTTGGGCATAAAGTGCAGTTCGGGAGCCCAACTCGAGTTATTGGATTTTATAGAAGTGTTATTTTATTCAGAAATGACTCTACTTTTAGTAGAGAGATGTCTATTTTATAAAGGAGACTCTATCGAATTTTCGGTAGATTTTTCATAAAATGTGACATCAATATGTGATAATTATTGAGTTTTAATTAGAATTGTGTTTTAGATTGAGTCTCTTCCTCAGAAATCTAGAATTTATAAGGATAGAATTTTAACCCCATTTATTTTTTATATTTTCTATAGCCACACCAGGAGCAGGGCCTTCAGGACAGGGTCAGTCGAGTCAGCACTGAGGATCACGTTCCACCTGTGAGTTATTATTATGTATATACATTTCATATAGAAATTCTTACCCAGCATCCATATGTTGATGTTAATGTGAAATGGATATAATATGTTGCATTAGACCTTTACTTGCTTTGTGATAATTATGGTATTATTAATATTATTATTATATATAAATGTGAATGTTAGATTTCTTTTGGTTTGGATGATGTTTGTATTTTGATATGGTTTTGTTATTTTGTTGTGATATTATTGGAGGATAGTAGTAGAACATGCTACCTAGTGGCTACACTAGGACTGTGTGCGCACCAGTACACTAGATGGATAGGATTCGAATTTTGATTTGATATGAGAGTATATGACATGGATATATGGTTAAAATGATTTATTGAGATTATTGATAGAGAGGGGTATGGCTGCGGAAGCTCGGTTGACCTTTCAGGGTCTCGGGGCCAGTCATGCTAGTGGCGAGACTGCGGAAGCTCGGTTGACCTTTCAGAGTCTTGGGGCCAGTCATACCGGCAGCGAGACTGCGGTAGCTCGGTTGACCTTTCAGGGTCTCGGGTCCGGTACACTGCCCAATTGGATAAGAGAAATATTATTTGGATTCAAAAAGGCTCAAATGGCCAGTGAGGCACATTATTTGAGGTTACAGAAAATTTTAGGATTCTTCTCCGATCCTCCATTTGTCTCCATCTATAGTCAGTTGTGTTGGTATAATAATACATTTGAGCATCTGCATTGAATGTGTGTATGAATTAAATAAATATTATTATAATGCTTGAGTGCTTGTACCATTAAGTTGCATGCATATACATAATAATAATTCACTCAGTGAGGTCTGATTCTCCTCAATTATTTTTCAGGATTTCTTTCTTCAGGTCTTTTATAGTCATCCTCTTCGCTAGACTCATTCTTCACCAGCTGATTTATGTAAATCTTAATCTAACATTTATTTGTATTAGTTTAGATGTTGCAGTAGTAATATGTTATAGTAATAGTGTGTTAAGATAAACTCTAGCAGATGTGATGTGATTGGTTTGTATATTTAAATGTTCTAACATGATGTTAGACATGGATGATGTTTTTAAGTTTAAAAGTTTTAATTTTGAGGTAAATTTGTTATTATGTTGTGCATGAATGTTATGTTTTAGGCTTACTACGGGTTCCGGATTTGAGTGAATTTCCGTTTCCTAGTGCCTGTCATAACTCCTAGGTTTTGGTCGTGACACTCCTCAAGTGATGGGTTTGTGCCAATTGCTCCTATTCCAATGATTTAAAGCTAACTGTTCCTCTATTTTGCATCTTCAATTAGGTGAACTTTGATTTATTACTCGTCATGTGCCTAGAGCAAATGTTGTCCATATACCACTTATTTTGCACATTCTTGCTCGTTAGGCATACCTAGAATTAGTTCACTTATTTTTAGGTACCCAAACTAATTTAGGTCATGTCAGGTTAGTTTCACAGATTAGGCTAGAGTTCTTTGACAACCAAACAAACTTTGCTTTAGAGATGCCTCTCTTGTAAGCATAAAATTTTGCAATATGCCCTTTATGATTGTAGTAGAGGCAAGTGAAGTACTTATAACTTGAAGAGGTAGCTTTAATAAAGTGAATTTCATATTTTTTATATTTTCCAGATCCAGTATTGTGAGACCCGCAACACGTGGCCTCAAACAAACTCATACACATGTCCATAAGAATAGAACTTAAATTCTTTTCAAGGACATAAATCATGTCATGCACATTCATACTCAACATACATCATAATTCAACAAGCAAGTGAAACAATTAACAAATTATAAACATATTTCTTTCTTATGGAAATAGCTTGACCTTGCTAGATATGAGAGTGAATAACTCTCACCACACAATTCCAAATTACCTGATTATATTTTTAATATAAACTAGACATATACGGTTATAACATATCCAAAATTAAGCTCA
>CATIWO010591021.1:0-12634 GCA_949673435.1 Macaranga tanarius | reverse complement strand
ATAATAATAATAATAATAATAATAATCATAATAATAATCATAATAATCATAATAATAATAATAATAATAATAACAATATATCTAAATATCACCACAATTCCTCCTATGCTCCTTAATGATTTGGGTATATTACATATTAGCCCACAACTTCTTATAATGACAAATAACTCTATACTTCCTTTCTAATTTGGTCCCTCTCTACAATTTAGTCTCATCTCAAACTTAAATAAATTCCACTAACTCTTATGCATAAAAGATAATACTCACATCATACATACACACGTGCTAAAGGGCGGGTGTTACATAGTATTTCAGGCAACATTTGCATAGGTGCTTATGTTACCAAAATTGTACAACACTTTAGAATTAACACTTCCAATCTTGAGTCCATTCCTTCAAACCTCTTGGATATCAATTTTATTAAAAATTCAAGGAAATTCAAGAAGGTTAGAAATTTATAATATTTGAAGGAAGAGGAAGTCCCATAAGAAGAGGAGGAAGACTTAGAGCAACAAATTGATCTTTATCAACCTCAAGGAAAGGATGATGAACCTATAGCATATGAGCCTCAACCTACTCAAAAGAAGAGAACTAGGTGTGAGAGTTTATTAAGGGATTCTTAAGCAAATAATAAGCAACCCCTTGGGAGAGAATGTTTGAGGAAATGTCCTTGGTAAGATCCACTTTCAACACTAGGTTTGACAACTTAGAATCCAATGTCAACCAAAACTTCTTTCAAATCAACTCCCAAATCACTCATCTTCAATATGATGTGCATATATTGTATGAACATTAAAGATATCAATGCTCATATGCTCTTTATAATCATCCTCCACCACCTCCTCCTCAAGACTCTTAGTTCCTATTTTGTTATATTTATGCTTTATGTTTTCATTTTCATTATGTTGTAATGTCTCGAAGGATCACCTAGGACATATATATATGTACTTGTTATCTTTTTAATGAAATTTCCATTGTTATCTTTTAATGAATGTTTTACTTTCATTACCTATACTTATAATGCAACTTCATTATTGTACTTATTACATATTTTATTAACAAAAGGGGAGCTTCCATTAGTATATTCTTTTTTCTCTTTGACAAAGGGAGAGAAAATTGTGCACATTTTCATTACCATTTTACATTTGTATTATAATTGTATTACAATCAAAAGGGGAATAAGCATTGAAATAAGGGAAGAATTCTTTTTAAAATATGCACATAATTTTGAATAAGTCTCTTTTATGTAATTTAATAAGTGCACTAACTTATATATTATGTTTATATCTAGTATATAACCCTTATACATGATTAAGGGGGAGCACATCACACACTTACACATTGTTTATTTCTCACTTATTCAAAATTATTTGTCAAAGATAAAAAGGGGGAGATTGTTAGACATTTGCATGAAAACCAATCTAACTCACCTTAGTTTTGACTTTAACAAATAATTTTGATCATCTAATATGTTTGTTTAAGTATTTATATTAGTTAGGTAATGATGAATAATGGAAAATGTGCATCAAGTATACAAGCTAATGTGCCTCAGGAACTCAAGCTCAATTAAGTCTTCAAAATATAATCAATTCAATTCCAATTAATTCTCAATGTATTTGGATGTGTTTGGGAGTCAAAAATTGAACTTTTTGAAGTGTTTTTGATAGTCACGATCGTGAGGAACCTAGTCACAATCGTGAGCAACATTGGGCATTTGAAAGGATAAAGAAATGAGCTGAAGAAAAGAAGGCAGGCTTGCTCACGACCCAGGGAGGAGCCTGGCTAGCTCATGAGCAGCCATCTGAAAAAGCTCAAAAAATAAATTCAAGGCAGACTTCCTCACAAGTGGTCCTCACAATTATGAGGAGCCATTATAGGTTGTAAGAAAGCCACTTATCAGTCAATAATTGCTCTAATGGTTATATTTTTTATGGTTCCGATCATGAGCAACCTTCCCAACTCGTGAGGACACCCCTGACAGATGAAAAAGTCATATTTTGAAGCACAAATTAAGGGAAAATATTAGGCACAATTTCTTCCATCTCTAACAGCAAGTTTTTATATTCCTCTATAAATAGAGATGTCAAAAACTTGTTAGAGCTTGCTGATTGTCATTCTCTCTAATTTTACAACATCATTTATACTCATTTAATTCTTTGTATAATAATTTTAGTTCTTGTTTAGAGAATTGGGTTTGTGTGTAGAGATAAGTAATCCTTATTCTACTCTTTCTATGGGGATTAAAGATTTAGGTAGTGAGGTGCTATCTCTTATTGTTTTTGCATTGAGCCATATCGAAAACACATTGATTGTAAACGTTTTAGAGTGAACCTTGAAAACCCTTATGATTTGGTTTTGTGTTAAGCCAAAAAAAAATACTCTTGTTGTTTGGTTTGAGTTGAGCCACAAAACTCATCTTGTTGTAACACAATCTAGCAATAAGATTGGTGTGGGTATTGAAAATCCTAACTTGGGGATAAGTTAGGTAGAGACGTAAGATTGTTGATAATCCAAACTTCTTAAATCACTTATGTTATGATTTGGATTTTTGTATACTTTATGTTTATTTTTGGTATATTTTTGGTTTCTGCCACAAATCCAAATTTTATTTTTCTCTAATCTTTCTTTCAATTCTCAAAACATTATTATCACCCTATTCACCCCCCCCCCTATAGGGTTCTTTCATTGAGGTATGAAAAACAAGGGAATTTGAGTCCAAGGTACGTCGAACTATATGAGATTATTGAGAAGATTGGACCATTGGCTTATAGATTGGCTCTACTAACGAAATTATCTTCCATTCATAATGTATTCCATGTGTTGATGTTGAGAAGATATCGATCAGATTCGAGTCATATAGTACAAGAGCTGAAAATAGAAATTTCTGAGAAGCTAACTTTTATGGAAGTACTGGTGGAAATATTAGATCGAAGGGTGAAGCAATTAAGAAACAAAGAAATTCCTATGGTGAAAGTCAAATGGAGTTATCATGAATCGAGGGAAGCAACATGGGAAGCAGAAGCAAACATGAGGCAGAAGTATTTGTATCTTTTTCCAGAAGGTGGTGAGTTATTAAATTTCAAGGATAAAATTTTATAAAGAGGAGAGAATTATAATGCCTACAAAGTAGGGGCATGAAATTTTATGCATTGTATTCATATTAATTATTAAGAATGGACATAATGCATTAGCACTCATGTGTGCATGAAGTATGTGAATTATATGTGAACCATTGGGGGTATGTGGTTAGAGAGTGGTGTTGCTAGATGGGGATTTGGGTGTTGATTAAGACTAAATTATAAGGAAATAGGGGTTTGAGTGATGCAAATATAAGGTTAAGGACTAGATGAGAAGAGTGGCATTTTATTAAGCAACTATGTAGATATTTGGTGGATAAATATCATAATTTTTGCCTCTATCTTCTTCTTCTCTAATGTGTACATAAAGGAGTGAGTGAGGAAAGGAGAGAGTTACACCCATTTTATTTTAAAGAAAACTAGGGATTTAGAGAGGTGAAATAAAGGATTTGGTTGAGGAATTGGGAGTCTAAGCTGTAATCAACAACCTTCAAAGTTCTAGAGCATCTTTTGGTAAGTTAATTATGTTTTTTATTGAGTTGTAATAGGGTTTTGGGTAGTTAAATTTATGCTCTATATTTGTTGAAATTTTAACCTCAGTGTTTTTACCATAACTCGAGCTATAGAGCTCCAAATCTGGTTTTGTATGATTCTTGAGAAACTTCAGAGAGTCCTCTATAACTCTCAAGTTTTGAGTTTGAGCTAAAAATGTTGTTTAGATGGTTAAAATGGATCGGACATTTTATTGCTCACTCTGTCACACTGTGTGACCTAATATAGCTATAATTGCTATAATTAATTCTCTGCATATGATAATTGGGTGATTTCAATGGAGATTGAAAGTAGACTTATGTATGTAGAATTTATGTAAATTTGGTGATCATTCGATGTGTGTGTAATTCTTGAGAGCATCATGAACATCATGCATTAAACATACTAACAGCAGAGTATATAGGTTGGTTGTGATTTTCTTATGTGTGATGGTTAGGTGGTAAGATTTGGAGGTTAAGGGCTTTTTTATTTGTATTATTACATGTTTTGGATGAATGAATTATAGACACATTCATGATGTTAGATATCAATAAATTATAGGAGAGCCAGAAGCCGGTGGAAGTAAAGCCCACTAGAGGAGTCGTTGCACTCTAAGTTGGGAAGTTTTTTGAGTAAGTAGTTACTAATATATTCATACCATGAAATCTCTTTTAGTATTTATATATATATGTTATGTGCTTTGGTGATGGTAAATGAAATTACCTTTGACTTACGAGTATTGCTATTATGATATAAATATGGAATGATTTACGTTACTTGATATAAAAGAGTAATATGTTGATTGTTGATGTGTATGAAAGTCAGATATGAGCCAGGCAGAAAAGTGTGTATGAGTGTGAGATATAAGCCGGATGGAAAAATTATATGAATAAGAGGAGGAGCTGGGTTGATTTGGCATTGCCAATATATATATAATTGAGAAATAAAAGATATGTGAAGATGTATTAAATTGGTGAGGATAAGCTGGGTGGATGTTATGATTGTGTGATGTGAATGAGTTGGTGATGGATATGTGTTGATTTTTATATCTACACACAAGTATGTGTATAAGTGATAAATTTTTATTTATGAAATTGAGTTGTAAATGGTTGTGAATTTCTTGGAAAGTATGTGAATTGTGTTATCAGGTTGAAGACACGGATCGAGACGCGGGCATGTCTCAGGCCGTGTGTTTGGACATGGGCATATAGGCCGAAAAAGGTTCAACTGCGAGCAAACACTGGCGCTCGCCAGTGTCTGGTGCTCACCAGAAGAGTAGCCTGTGAGTAGGCACTGGCGCTCGCCAACTTGGCGGTCTGCGATGTGGCACCCGCATGTTAGATGCACTATTCATGCATTAATTTTTTATCGGCATTTGCATGTGGGTAGAGATGGACTTAATTGTAAGATAAGTTTTAGAGATATTTCTCACATTAGAAAGTTGAAGATTATTGTGTAATAATCCAAGGTCATTAAGGGTGTGTTAAAATTTGGAAGATATTTTTTGCATTATTTTATTAAGAGAATTGTTGATATTATTTATATTATTATTATTATTATTATTATTAGTAAGATATTATGATAGTATGTAATTATTATGGGAGACTTTTTGAAAGGGCAAATAGTATATTTTGATTGGTGAAGTGTGTGTGTGTGTGTGTATGAGTTAGTGAGTGTAGTGAAGAGTGTAGAGAGGAAGAAGAAAAGAGTGTTCTTGATTTTCTTTGGGGGATTTGATAATTCTCTACTCACCTAGCAATTTATTTGGAGAGATTTAGAAAATCTAGAAGTAGATGGAGCATCAATTTTATAAGTCTTGCATTTATTTTTGTTATGTGAAGTTAGGTTTGGTTGGGGTGAAAATTCATGTTCTATTTTCTGTTTTCATCAGTCTTAGTGTTTTGAGCATTACTTGAGTTGTAGGCCTCCGATTTGAGTAAGATTTGATGGTCTAAAAACTTCAGAGTGTCCTCTACAACTTTTGTATTTTGTACCAGAACTGATTTTATTGTTAAGACTGATTAGCACAGCTGAACATTTTCATGCTCATGCTGTTAACTCTATTTTGGCTAGTTTTAGTCAAAAATCCATATTTAATTCTATGCATGTCTAAATCAAGAAATTACAATTGGAATTTCTTATAGACTCATGTGGCTAGCTTCAATTTAAATTTCATGATTTTTGGACTTGTGTAGATTAGATTTGGATATATTGAACGTGGAACATGTAGTTGCACTTAGTTGCATTTAGTTGAATTGAATACAAGAGTCAAGCTTGTTATGTGGTATTGATGCATAGCTATATGTAGGAGTGGACAAGGATAAAGGAGACACCACTCATTAAGGAAAGCTTATCAGTTGAAGGAGTTGAAGCATTGTGTGTAAGTAATTATTAATATAATGATATATATGTTGATTCTCTTGAATTAAAAAATTATATACTATGAATGATTTGGACAAGAATGTGATATGGTATGAATAATATATATGATATGTATATATATTGTCAGAATGATGAATTATGATAAATTGATTGATTTAATATGGTGAAAAGTGAGGTATGAATATTAATTGTGAATTGAAAATGTGTGTGTGGCTTGATTGATGAGAATGAGAAATTGTGAGGATATATGTGATAGTGAAGCTGAGCCGGGCAGATAGCCTTCACTGATTATAAAATCTGAAACTGAGCCGGATGGATAGTTCCAGTAGTGGTCATATGTGTAAATAATGAAATTTGTGAGATGGACAAACTGAGCCGGGTGTATAGCTACCCAATGATATATATATGTGAGGATGTGAGAACTGGGACTAAGCCAAGCGGATAGTCTCAGTATGTGACCACTTGTGAGAAATGCACATGTGAGGTGGTTCTGGCCGAAAACCAAACTACTATGTATTATGAATAAATGAGTTTTGGTTTTATATGATAAGATGTGATTATTAATGCATATTGTTGTTATATGTATACATTGGTTTACCTCGAGTATATGATTTGTGTATTATATGGATATGTGCTACATGAATTCTTGAAGTGGTGTGTATGCATTGAAATAAGGTAATAGTTCTTATTTGAACTTAATCTATTAAATCCTTGTTATATGTTTGACTTAATTAGTTCTTGAGGAGATGTATATGTATGGTTATATTGGTAATTACATATTGAGTTGCAAGCTCACCCCTTTGCAACTATTTTTCAAGAAATAGTTAGTCTGAGGTTGAGGTTTTCTTAGTTGTGACTTCCAGAGGCTCCAGGTGTGCTTGGTGAAATCGACTTCCATTCTCAATGTTATACATCACTTGCATAATTGTTAATGATGTTATGAGCATTTTGGTTAAATGAAGTGTGTATATTGAGAATGAACTATGTATATGCATTAGAGAATGAATTGTGATGTATATATGTATGAAGTATGAAGTTGTGTAATTTATATATAATTTGGATGCACCATTTATGAAATTTTGTGTGAGAAGTTTTGTCCAAGAGGTTTTATGTGTGTTCAATGCAATGTAGATATGTGTTATTTAGTTTTGAGAAGCATGTTTGAGTATGTGTTTTTGAAATAGGTGTTATTTAAGTAGGCTCAAGATAGAACAAGGGAGGGCTGCCACCAGCCATTGGCGGGTGCCAGTGACTGGCGGTCGCCAATCCTCTTGCCTGCGTTCAGCCACTAGCGATCGCCAATGACTGGCGACCGCCAGTGACCCTAGCTGCGGCCAGACACTGGCGAGCGCTAGTCCCATAATTAAAAAAATATATATTTCTTATACATTTCATTACTTATTTCAATTGTTTATATACTTAATTAAATGTATGGTATGAAATGTTTATGTGCATGATATCAATCTATATGTATCCATATATTATGGAATACATTCTTGGATGCGTGTTAAAATTTATTTGAGGCCACGTGTTGCGGGTCTCACATTCAGTGGTATCAGAGCAGGGACTAGATTCCCTTGGGATTTAGAATGTGATGCATATATAACATACACAACATATCATGCATACATTAAAGATGACATCTAGTTGACTGGTGTTAAATGTATTAGGATGGAAGAACGCCAAGCACCTCCTATCAGGCCGGAAGAGTCATCCGAGTCAGTTCATCGGCTAGATCCTATACATGCTTTAGGTGAACCTAAACAACCTCAGTCACAACCTCCTCCTCTACAAGCACCTTACCCACCTTTTATATAAGAATTTGTGCAAGTGATATGAGAAATGGCTCAAAGGCCAAATGAAGGCACTCTTGATGAAAATTTTAAGAAGATTAGAAAGCAGGGTGCTAAAGCTTTTGCAGGGACCACTAATTCCATGGTAGCTCAATAGTGGTTAAGAAGCACTGAGAGAGTGCTAGATTGATTTGATCGTACCCCTAAAAAGAGAGTCAGCTATACGATGTCGTTGTTTGAACAAGACACCTTGGATTGGTGGGATACGGTACCAGGAAGCAGAAATGTGCCAATGACAATAAACTGGGCAAATTTCTTGCAAGCATTTACAGATAAATATATGCCAGCCATGTATAAGGATAAAAAGAAGCTTGAATTCCTTAACTTCAAGGAAGAGGAATTTTTAATAGCCGATTACGAAGTCCAATTCGTGAGGCTATCAAAGTATGCACCCGAAGAGGTAGCTACCGATGAACTTAAGAGGAATAAGTTTGAGAGAGGGTTGAACCTGGAGACCCGAGAGAAAATAGTGGTGAAGCCACCCACATACAGAGATTTGTTGGAGACAGCAGTCCGAGCATAAGAAATTATTCTAGAAAGGAATGTCGTGGAAGCCAAAAAGAAGAAAACTACTTGTGTGTTTACCCCTTCATTTAGAACCAGTGGAGGATCATCCTTTTGAGGTTCTAGTTTTCAATAAAGTAGCTTTAGAAAGCGAGGATCAAGTCGACCTACCTAATCAACAGGGAGTGTTCTGGTAGAGGATTTGGAAGACCACCTGTTAATAGAAAAGATGGAGGGAGAGGCAGATCGATGAGCAATGTATCTGCCTCTACATGCAACAAATGTGGACGATTCCATTCCAGAGAATGCTGAGGACCTCAAATGATTTTGTGCTATTACTATAGCTGACCTGGACACATCATTAGAGATTATCTAGTAAAAAAGAATGCCAAGGGACCCCAGATGACGGGGCAACGTTGTGCAGGTGAAAATACCCTTTGGATTGGTCGAGGAAGAGGACGTGGAAGAGGGAGTGAAGCTGGTACTTCCACACTGACAGAAATAATTGGACAAGAACAAGGTCAATCTAGGGTGTATGCCATCATAAGGCAAGAAGCTCCAGCTACACCGGACGTGGTCCTTAGTACATTTACGATCCTTGGTCATGCTTTATTTGTTTTAATAGACCCTGGTTCCTTATGTTCATTTATAGCCTATGAGTTTGCATTGAAAGTACATAGTGCCATTGAAGCATTAGAATATAACATGTATGTGTCTATGCCTGCTAGGGGTACGGTGATTATTAATATGGTGATTAGAGCGTGTCCTATAGAAGTAGAGGGTAGAACTTTGCTTGCTGATTTAGTTAATTTAGAAAGGTTTGATATTATACTGGGTATGGATTGGTTATCCAAGCATCATGCAATGGTGAACTATTATACTAAAGAAGTGACTATTGAGACTTCAGAGCAAGAAAAGATAGTGTTAGTGGGAGAGAGGAAAACCATTCCTACATATTTAATTTCTGCCACAATAGGATGGATGTGAAGCATACTTGGCCAACATCATTGACACGTTAAAGATTAGCCCGGGAGTGACAATTGTACCAGTGGTTAAAGACTTTTCAGATGTGTTTTAGATGAGTTACCAGGATTGCCGCCACATCGAGAAGTGGATTTTAAGATTGAGACTATATTAGGAGTAGCTCCAATATCAATTGCACCATAATGGATGGCAATATTAGAATTGAAGGAATTAAAGAAGTAATTAGAAGAACTATTAGAAAAAGGATTTGTTAAGCCAAGCATTTCACCATGGGGAGCACTAGTGTTATTTGTAAAGAAGAAAGATCGGAGTATGAGATTATGCATTAATTATAGGCAATTGAATAGAATAACAGTGAAAAATAAATATATGTTGCCTAGAATTGATGATTTACTTGACCAACTCAAGGATGCTTCTATATTTTCAAAGATTGATTTGAGATCCGGCTATTGGCAACTGTGGGTGGCGGAGTCTTCTATTCCCAAGACTGTATTTAGAACCAGATACGGGCATTATGAATTTTTAGTGATACCTTTTGGATTGACCAACACACCAGCAGCTTTCATGTCATTAATGAACAAAATATTTCAGTCGTACTTAGACCAGTTTGTAATTATTTTTATTGATGACATACTTATCTACTCTTCAAGTCAAGAAGAATATGAAAAGTACCTTCGAGTAGCTTTATAGAGTTTACGGGAGAAACAGTTATATGCTACATTCAGTAAATATGAGTTTTGGATGGAAGAGATTACATTTCTTCGGCATATTGTGTCTAGAGAAGGAGTAAAGCCAGATTCGTTGAAGATTAAAGCTATCCTAGAGTGGGAACCTCCTAAAAATGTGATAGAAATTTGAATTTTCTTGGGGTTAGCTGGGTATTACAGAAGATTTGTGAAAGATTTCTCCACAGTTGCAAGATCTTTCATTGCTTTATTGAAAAAGAATGCTCATTTTCAATGGAATGAGAAATGCCAATGTAGTTTTGAGAGGTTGAAGGAAGCCCTCACTACGGCTACTATACTTGTTTTACCAACTGGAAGTGGTGATTATGTGGTGTATACTGATGCTTCAAGGCAAGGATTAGGATATGTGCTCATGCAAACTGAAAGGGTGATTGCCTATACATCTAGGCAATTGAGACCACACGAGATGAACTACCCAACGCATGATCTAGAATTGGCTGCTATTATGCATGCAATGAAGACCTGGAGGCATTATCTATACGGGGAGACATTTTCCATCTTTACTGATCACAAAAGTCTAGAGTACATTCCAACTCAGAAAGAATTGAACCTGAGGTAAAGAAAATAGATAGAACTGTTGAAAGATTATTACTATACGATTGAGTATCACCCGGGAAAAGCAAATGTGGTAGCAGACGCGTTGAGCCAAAAAATAGTGGAATGTTCTGCTAGGATAATTGATTATGAAGTGAATAATTTAGTAGCATTGCAAAAAATGAATGTTATACTTAAAATTGAGAGAAATCATTTACTTGCTACCTTACAAGTTAGACCATCATTGAGAGTTCAAATCCAAAGTGTTCAAATGGAAGACTTGTATTTAAAGAAGATGAAAGAAAAAGTTAAAGCTGGAGCTAATTCTCAATTTTTAATTATGGAGGATGGTGTGTTGATGATGGAAGGTCGAATGTGTGTACCGAACATTGTAGAATTAAGGAAGTAAATTATGGACGAAGCTCATTCTGCTCCTTATGCCATGTATCCGGGTAGCACCAAGATGTACTGAGACTTGAGACCTTTTTATTGGTGGCCAACAATGAGAAAGGATGTGGCAGAGTTCGTTGCAAGATGTCTGACTTGTAAGCAAGTCAAAGCTGAACATCAAGTACCTGCAAGAAAATTACAACCGTTGAATATTCCCAAATAAAAATAGGAGAAAATTACAATAGACTTTGTAGTGGGGTTGCCTAGAACTTTCTAAAAACATGATGCCATTTGGGTAATAGTAGATAGATTAACTAAAGTGGCTCACTTTTTATCGGTTCAAACTATTGATTCTCTGGACTAGTTAGCTTCTTTATATGTTGCAGAAATTATAAGATTACATGGAATTCCATTGTCAATTATGTCTGACAGAGATCCTAGATTTACTTCACATTTTTTAGGAAGTTTGCAACAAGCTTTGGGAAAAAAATTGCATTTTAGCACGACTTTTCATCCACAGATAAACGGGCAATCAGAGAGAACTATTCAGACACTATAAGATATGATGAGAGCTTGTGTGCTTCAATTTTAAAAAAACTGGGATGATCATCTACCATTGATCAAGTTTGCTAACAATAACGGTTATCATTCCAATATTTGGATGGCTCTATATAAGGCTTTATACGGGAGAAAATGTCGAAGTCCAATTTATTAGGATGTTAAAGGATTAAGACAACTAGAAGGGCCTAAGTTAATTCAAGAAATGGTCGATAAAATACAAATAGTTAAGAAAAGTCTCAAAGCGGCACAAGATTAGTAAAAAAGTTATGTATACTAACATCGAAGAGAAATAGAGTATCAAGTGGGAGAGAAGGTTTTCTTAAAGGTGTCACCATGGAAAAGGGTTTTAAGATTCGAGAAATAAGAAAAATTAAGTCTAAGGTACATTGGACCTTACAAGATTATCGAAAGAATCGGACCACTAGCATATAGATTGGCACTACTAGTGGAATTATCAATGATTCACAATGTATTCCATGTGTTTATTCTATAGAGGTACCGATCAGATCCTAGTTATATTGTAACACCAACATTTTAGATGCACTATGCATGTATAGTAATTTCTTGACATGTGGAGTAGAGTTATGAGTTGCATTTAGGTGGGACAATGCATATTGGTGGAGAGGAGTATATTTGTAAGATGAGTTTAGACCTTTTTATCAAAATAGAAAGTTGTGGATTTTTATATGCAATAAGCCTTGATCATTAAGGGTGTGTAGAGATGGTTTGTGATATTTGTATATATATATATATATATATATATATATATATATATATATATATATATATATTAATTGTGACATAAATGTGTATTTATGAGTTTGTTGGGCATTTAATAATAGGAAGACTTTGGAGGGGCAATTGGCAATTTTTGATTGGTGTATCTTTATTGTGAGTGTGTGTGTGTATATATATGTAGTTGTGTAGAGAATTTCCTTAGAAAAAAGAAGAAGAGCAATTCTCGTTAGCTTTGGAGAGATTTTGATTAATTCTCTACTCATCTAACATTAAATTAGGAAGCTTTAGAGGGTCTAGAAGCTATTGGGAGCTTCAATTTGGTAAGCCTTGTATT
>CATIWO010590995.1:0-13573 GCA_949673435.1 Macaranga tanarius | reverse complement strand
TTTTTTCTACTAAACTCCAATAAGTGGTACCCTCAAAAGAAGCCAGACCATACCGAATAGTCACATGCAAGCCACTCAAAAATTGGTCATACTTATTCTCCTCAGAAGGAAGCATATCAACCATAAATCGATATAGATCTTCAAACTTATCTATATACTCCCTAACAGTCATTTCTTCTTGTGCTAACCTAAAGAAGGCATCTTGCTTCCCTTTCCTATAACTCTTTAAAATATAATCCTTTTGAAACTCTGTCATAAATATATGCCAAGTCATTTCATCACCATGAAGGCGATGTATCTTATCCATCCAGCTATCTGAAACTCCTTGAAAAAACATCTTTATTGTACTAACTTTCTCCTGGTCAGAGATTTCCATAGAGGCAAAAACTTTTTCAATCTTTTTAAGCCACTCAACTGCCTTTTCAACATTTAGAGAGCCATCAAAATTCTCAGCTCCTAAATGTCTATAGTGTTTCACTATATCCCAAGGCCTCTGCTAGTCTCTAGCCGTCATAGCAACTATAATGGCTTCGGCTATAGTTGCACCTAGTCCAAGATCAATCTGTATAGCAATATATGGAATAGGTGGTACCGGAGCTGCTGGTGGTGGTGGACTAGTTTGAGGGGGTGGGTCTGCTCTAGAATGATCTCTTTATGAGGCAGTATTACCTACCGACTCACTTCCTTCAGGTAACTCATGCTCATCCATTCCTTCTAAAGGTATAAATGGAGTAGAATCCCTATGAGGTTATTGGCCAACATTCTCTAATCTCTCAACTCAATGAGAATGGCCTCGACCACGATGGCCTCGTCCACCGTGACCTCTACCATCTATCACTCGGGGTGGCATTCTCCTATATCATAATAAAAGACCATCAAAAGTCCAAATTAAAATATAAAACTTCAAAGCCCAAAATGGAGGCCAAAATAAAGGAATTTAGGCCTAAAGCTGGGGCTCGTCATGAGTAAATCTTTAAGATAAATATAAGTCTCTGAGTCAGCTTTAATTTGATATATTATGGGCCTTCTAACTCAACCGATACCAAAAATTAGGCCCTTCTAAAGAAATATTGTGCATCTCATCGTTCTAAGAATTACAGCGCTTTCTGAACCATATCAATCAATAACTTAATCAATTTATTCTACCTAATGGAGTCTACAGAATCAATAACCTATGCTCTGATACTAATAAATGTCATACCCTTTTCTCTACCATAAGGGTCAGTGCAACATTAAACTACTAACCATCTGTAAACTATTAAATCTTATAACTTATTACAATAGTCATCAATATAAGCATACTGTAATACAAGTTTAGTTTACAGTATCTAATAGACAAACTATAAATATACCCCGAGGCTTATTAAATAAAATTTTTAATTTCAAAGTACAAAAGTTTATTAGCTCAACCTCTTCTAGTGCTAACAATAAGGCACTCTAAAGTACGCTTTACAAGAATCTACCGATCCACCAAGTTAGTATTTGAAAATGGTTATGATTGATAGGGTGAGTACGACTACTCAGAGAGAGGCTATATGTATAACTATAGAAAACATTAATATATAATCATATAACATAATACAGAAATATAACTTTAATAAAATATAAATCCATCCATGATATGGAAAATAACTTGAGTATTTATGTAAATATTTCTCATTCAACAATTTCTGCTATAAAAACAGAACACCCATATACTTTCCTCTGAATCCTTTAGCACATCTTGATATAATCAAGGAAAATCATAGGCAAAACTCATTAAGATCAAATACATAAATACATATACATATACCATTGTACACTCAGGTGGTATCCTATAAATCCCATGCAAAATTGGATTTGTAATAAGAAACCTTGAATCAATGTTTAGAAGTCAAAATTTGTAAGTTTCAGAAAAAGAAAAGAATTAAAAAAGATGACGCAGAGAAGAAGAAAGAAAGAAAGAAATGGTGTGAAAATGAGAAGCTCCTGCTTCCTTTTTCTTTTTAATTCATTTTGGCAAATATCCATGTTAGCCCCTTTGACAAATATCCACTTTAGTCCCCCAAATTTTCAAAATAACCAAAAAGGTCATCAAACTTATTTCTAATGCAATCGAGTCCATTAGTCTATCTATACCCTAATTTCTAAGATAGGGTATTATAATTCTTTCCCTCTTAAGAAATTTCATCCCCGAAATTTGCAATACCATCCTCAAACATTCTCTATATTCCTCCATACTTAAAGAACACACTAGCATATCATATACGAACACATTCATAATTTTAGGTCAAATAACACATCAATATCTCGATTAAAGATAGTTAACATACCGACATCAACTCCTGGAGATGCCAGTGTTTCATCTTGAATCATTATATAAACCCTAGCTTGAGTTGGAGGTCAATTTTGCTGGGCACTTTGTCCTTGGTGAGATGTTGCAGCCATTGCACTACCTCTACCAACACTAGGGCTAGAATGAGTGGTGATATATCTACTTGGTGGAAAATTCCTACTACCACTCTGATTCCTAGGAATGGCATTTCCTCGTCTTGAACCACCGAAATGTACCAATTGAGGGCAATCTCTTTCAAAATGCCTAATTTCTCCACACACAAAATAACTAAATGATCTCTTCTTAGATTCCCTCTCAGCTTGTCTCTACACACTAACAGAGCCACTAATTGGCTGCTTTACAGAATCTTAACTAATCTGAGATTGTTTAACTTGTTGCCCCATGCTCATGTATGAATCTTGCCCACTATTACCATAACCAGATCTAGGTGGTATTGTATTAACCCCTTTGCTGGTTTGCTTATCATTATCATAAAAGGAACTCTGACCATGCTTTTGATCTTTTTGAAACACTTATCTTTCCTCTTTCTTCAGCTTCTCAACTTCTAAAGCTTTTTCTACTAAACTCCAATAAGTGGTACCCTCAAAAAAAGCCAGACCAGACTGAATAGTCATGTGCAAGCCACTCATAAATCAGTCGTACTTATTCTCCTTGGAAAGAAGCATATCAACCACAAATCGATATAAATCTTCAAACTTATCTATATACTCCCTAATAGTCATTTCTTCTTATGCCAACCTAAAGAAGCCATTTTGCTTCCCTTTCCTATAACTCTTTAAAATATACTCCTTTTGAAACTCTATCACAAATCTCTGCCAAGTCATTTCATCACCATGAAGGCAATGTATCCTATCCATCCAGCTATCTACAACTCCTTACAAAAGCATCTTTATTATACTAACTTTCTCCATGTCGGAGATTTCCATAGAGGCAAAAACTTTTGTAATCTTTTTAAGCCACTCAACCGCCTTTTCAACATTTAGAGAGCCATCAAAATTCTCAGCTCCTAAATTTCTATAGTGTTGCACTATATCCCAAGGCCTCTACTGATCTCTAACCATCATAGCAGCTGTAATGGCTTGGGATATAGTTGCACCTAATCCAGGATCAATCTATATAGCAATGGGTGGAATAGGTGGTACCAAAGCTATTAGTGGTGGTGGATTAGCTTGAGGGGGTGGGACTGCTCTAGAATGATCTCTTTATGAGGTAGTATCATCTACCATCTCACTTCCTTTAGGTAAATCATGCTCATCCATTCCTTCTAAAGGTATAGATGGAGTAAGATCCCTATAAGGTTATTAGCCAACATTCTCTAATCTTTCAACTCGTTGAGGATGGCCTCGACCACGACGGCCTCCTCCATCGCGACCTCTACCATCTATCACTCGAGGTGGCATTCTCTTATATCATAAGAAAAGACCATTAAAAGTCCAAATTAAAAAATAAAACTTAAAACCCAAAACAAAGGCCAAAACAAAGGAATTTAGGCCTAAAACAGGGGCTCAGTATGAGTAAACCTTTATAACAAATATAGGTCTCTGAGTCAGCTTCAATTTGATATATTATAGGCCTTATAACTCAACCGATACCAAAAATTAGTCCCTTCTAAAGCAATGTTGCACATCTCATCATCCTAAGAATTACAGTGCTTTCTAAACCACATCAATCAATAACCTAATCAACTTATTCTACCTAATGGAGTCTATAGAATTAATAACCTATGCTCTGATACTAATAAATGTCATACCCCTTTCTCTACCATAAGGGTCAGTGCAACATTAAACTACTAACCATCTGTAAACTATTAAATCTCATAACTTATTATAATAGTCATCAATACAAGCATACTATAATACAAGTTTAGTTTACAATATATAATAGACAAACTATACATATGCCCCAAGGCTTATTAAATAAAAGTGCTAATTTTTAAGTACAAAAGTTTATTGGCTCAACGTCTTCTAGTGCTGACAAGAAGGTGCTCCAAAACATGCTATACAGAAATCTACCGATCCATCAAGTTAGTATCTAAAAATGGTTATGATTGGTAGGGTGAGTACGACTACTCAGTAAGAGGATATATGTATAACTATAGAAAACATTAATATATAATCATAGAATATAATACAAAAATATAACTTTAATTAAATATAAATCCATCCATGATATGGAAAACAACATGAGTATTTATGTAAATATTTCTTATTCAACAATTTCTGCTATAAAAATAGAACATCCATATGCTTTCCTTTGAATCCTTTAGCTCATCTTAATATAGGCAAAACTCATTAAGATCAAATACATAAATATATATACATATACCATTGGACACTTAGGTAGTATAATATAAATCCTATGCAAAATTGGGAGCTGCATGTCTCACCTAACTACCCAAAGTGCTAAATTATTATCATACGCATGCACAGAGTCATTGGCCGTCGGCAATATAATTTATTTCGTTTCACCCGGCATTCAAGGTGTGATTTCCTAGGCACCTTTCTGAGTATATTTCTTAAATCAAATATTTCAAAACTAAATACTCATGTATATAGCTCAAAGTAACTTAATATCATATAGTTTCAGATAGCTTGAAAATATATAATTGAAAATAACATTTAGGAAATCAATAAACATCAATCCTTTGAAAAACATAAGAATATATACATTTTTTAGATTCAATACATACATATCATAGAGTTAATACCATTGTTATACTAATATCCACTCACCTTGTATGACAACCGACAATTCTAGCTAGGAGGGGCTGCGTTATATCCTATAGTTGGGTTTGAAGTTCCTCATAGCATCTAGAAGTAAAATCATAAGATCACTAGCTTAAAACCTCAATTCTACTCAACTTAACTGACTTATAGCTTAGAGATATGACTTAGGATCTAAAAAATCGCTCAAAATTTCTCAAAATAGGGTTTCGGTGCAAAAATGGCCACTGGGGCACCACTCAGTTGTACAGAGGTGCCCGCCTCTGTGCAAAGGCACCCCTTAGCATCACAGAGGCACCCGCCTCTGTGCAAAGGCACTACCTCTGTGCATCGTAGACAGGTTCTGCAGCCAAATTTGACTTTTTTTCATGAATTTTCAACAATTTTCAATATCAATTCGACATCCAAACTAGAAAAACACTTTAAAGAGGTCTATTTTGGCATAAAAAAAAGATTAAAACTTAACAAAACAATCAAAATATCAAATTCTATTCAAATTCAAAAAGTAGAATCAAATAACTTTTACTTACCAAAATTTCTTGCTTAAATCCTTGAATTTGTAATAAGAAACTTTGAATCGATATTTGGAAGTCAAGGATTATAAGTTTCAGAAAAAGAAAAGAATTGAAAAAGATGACGCAAAGAAGAAGGAAGAAAGAAGGAAATGGCGTAAAAATGAGAAGCTCCTGCTTCCTTTTTCTTTTTAATTCATTTTGGCAAATATCCATTTTAGCCCTTTTTGACAAATATCCACTTTAGTCCCCCAAATTTTCAAAATAACCAAAAATGTCCTCAAACTTATTTCGAATGTAATCGAGTCCATTAGTCTATCTATACCCTAATTTCTAGGATAGGGTATTACATTAGATAACAAGATTTGTAAAATAGACCATGAAAATAGAATTTAAAAGAAAACATAATGGAATTTAAAGCAATATATGAAAAATAAAAGTTAGGATTAAAATCTTTATTTGAAATAGGATTTTAACAAATCATACGATTAATATTTGTAAAGATAATGATTTTGGTTTTAAAGATTATTAACTTGAACATATAGGTATCTTTTTGTTGGGTTTTGAGTTATAAACAAGCAACGGAAACAAAATTTTAAACACTCAAAACCTTTACATGATCCATATAATTCGGTTAAATTAATAAAATAGTTCCAGAATCTTACCACGATGATCACAAAGCGAGACTGTTGAGAGGATGAGAGGAGGTTCACTCTGGTGACACCCTACCTCGAGCTTTTTGTATATTCTGTCGGATTAAGACACTGCTGTGGAGCCATGTCCTATACCAGTATCCACACGAACAATATGCCCACAGCAGTGCTGGTGTGCTAGCACCTTTCTCACAATTTTCTCTATGTACTTTTCTTGTCTTAAAAGAATAAAAATATGAATGAATGGAATTGAAAATCCTACAGAAAAAAATGTATATATATACATCATTTAGGGTTTTACTAACCTCTCAATTACCAAAATAGTTTTGGTATATTAATATGCACTTTTATTTAAAAGAATATTATTTATATAACAAAAATGATTATTGATATATGTATACAATTTCTTTTTAAAAGATTCAATTCAAATTTAAATTTAGTTATGGAAACTATTACCATAAATAAATTGAAATAAATTATATATATATATATATATAAGAGAAAATTACCCTATTGGGCAGATATACCCAATATCTATTTTGGACCTGTTCTAAGTGTGTAACCCTGTAGGTTCACA
The DNA here is from genome assembly GCA_949673435.1 of Macaranga tanarius. Classification (NCBI taxonomy): domain Eukaryota; kingdom Viridiplantae; phylum Streptophyta; class Magnoliopsida; order Malpighiales; family Euphorbiaceae; genus Macaranga; species Macaranga tanarius. The sequence continues at coordinate 6,773 of CATIWO010590995.1, read as the reverse complement.
CAATGTTGGTAGTAGGCCTGAAATCTCATTTCTGCCCTACAAGTCAAAAGCATTCTCTAGCAAGACATTATAATTACCTAAGTCATATGAAGGTCGATAATCCAACATAACGTATTCCATAATAAATATTACAGTCTTTTTGTCACACAATATCTTCGATTGACCATAAGATATGGTTTATATCATCCTTATATAATTTAATCACATTATTTCTCAATCTTAAGTAGACTAAAATTGATAACTCTTTATCAATTAATTTCAGCATGGCCATGCATTTTTATTTAGTGTAACTTATCGAGAGGCCCGTAGATATCTTTCTCATGAACAGTGAGGGATAAATTCCTTCTTGACCACTTATATTCCTCATATGATTCATTCTATATCCAACAACAACTTATTATATCATCTTGTTAAAGCCAACATTAGAATGTGTCAAAATATAAAACTCATCATATAAGACTCTGTGATGATCTCAGGTCAAAAGACTAAAATAATATCATTATGATGAGAATAACTTATGACAATTATCCATGTAGTATTCTCATAGTAGGTCAATCCAGTACATCCTATGTACCTATGATTTAACTTAGTACATCATATACATGACCATCGGTCAACCTCATACTAGTCTTCGTTCATTATTTTTCTATAGTAATGACCGACTAGAGATGATTTAGAATATAATTCAATTTTTATCTAAGAATTTTTTTATTAAGTCACACACTTGATGATCTTAGACAGAATTAATTATTTATGGAATATAAGAGAGTCAAAATGATAGAAATGCATCTTTATTAATAAAATGCAAAATCATAAAGTCACAACATGGCCATAACACAATTGGCCTAGGGCACATCACTAACACCTTTATCTTGCCATAGAAATAATCCTTTCAATCTATCACTTTTAGGCATCAAAAATTATGTTTTGTTCCATTGATGGAAAGATCTCATTCAATAAGATATTGCTTCTTTATTTTCAAGATACTAAACTTCCATAAAAATAAGAAAATGATTTTGATTTTGATTAAGAAAAATATAAACTTTTAAAATGATTTATTCCAAGGATAAATTAAAAGAAGACGATCAAGAATCAAGATTTTTTTTTATAATAATAGATAACAACAATACAACATAATAATATATAAAAGTGTATAGCATATAACATGATATATAAAATATAGCATAATAGTAGTAGCAATATAAGTATAAATATAATAGATATAGATATAAATTGAGATTGAGTTAGAGTGAGCAATTTTAACATAAAATAAGATAATAAAAGCTTGTAAAGTAAAAGGCAAGAAACTTACATGTTAGATGTTAGTAAGAGTTAGTAATTGTTAGTCGAAGTTAGCATAAGTAAGTAGTTAGTAGGAGTTAGAAGAAGTTAGTTGTCAGTAATAGAAACTTGAGAGATTGAACAAGATATATATATATAATGCAAATTATACAAGGATGCAATGCATGATACATACAACAATTAATTCTAGGGTGCACACAAATGCAAATGATGCATGATGTAATTCGGGGTGCATGCAAAATGATGCAAAATTCAGGATACATGCAAATATATAAGCGATGTAAACTGGGGTGCATATAAATATGCATCTAAGGATCTAAAAATGGAGCATACATATGATAGTGATTTGTAATCAAGCAAGTGAAATGCAATCAAGCACATAAGATGCAAAATGATATGCAATTATACAAGAAACAATTAAAGGTTAGTAATAATCATTAATAAATAACCATAATAAATAAGAGTTAGTAATAATAATAATCAATAAATAAATAATAAACAAGAGTTAGTAACAATAATCACATAATCATAGGTATAAAACACATATTTTGATCTTGATCATCAACCAAAAGCTTTTAAAGTGTTTTAGATTGAAAGCAAATGAAAATCAAATTAAAGAAAGCATAAAAGCAAATCTAAAAGATTAAAAGGAAAGATTTTGAAAGCAAAATGAAAGAGATCTAATCATCCTAGGATTTTTGGAGCCATGTTTAAATGATACAAGATCATTTCTATAGGTTTTGGGGGCCTTAAATCCATCCTTGGAGTCCTTTTAGATCAACAACATTAAAAGGGGAGAGTTTTTGTCTGAATAGCTTATTTGGCTACTTTAATGGCCAGCCAAGGCTAAAGCTTTGGCCGGCTAAAAGTGGAAAATGGTGGTTGTTCATTACTGTGCAGGGTGTGAATTTATAACTTTTGGCTTAAAACTTGACTTTTAAAGCCCCAAAACCCCAAATTAAAGCTTGATAATGAGAAGATAAGGTGTTTAAGAAATTTTTTGGCCTCAGAATATTGGAAGAAACTCACCAAAGATTGAAGACTAAATCAAGAAAACTGAAGAGAGTTAGGGTAGGTAAAGTGAAGGCTAGTTTGAGTTGTTTTAGGTTTGATTTTGATTTTAATTGTGTTTTGAGTTAGTATTTAGGTGATCAATGAAGCTAAAATCAAGTTTGGATGTTAGGATTATTTGCCTTTAATGGTGGTTTGATTTGGTTTTGGATATTTATTGATTGAAGAGAAAAAAAAGTAGAGTTTGGGTTATTTTTAGTATATTTTTGGTTTATAAGAGGATTTTTTTTACACCACTTGCACACCTCCCAAAGTCCCTTTTAACAAATCTAGGACTTATTATTTATAGAGAAAATAAGGTTATGGCAATGATTTAAGTAATATATCAAAAGGGTTAAAAGGTAAATAGAATATGCACTTTTTCTATACACATGACACTTAGTATAAAATATTCCAAAATAGAATATTCCTTACTTAGTGATCAATTTTGAAAATTGTACCTTATTTTATTAGATGTAAATGGTGACATGACAAGGTGTGGGACCCACTTTGACCACCAGAGATTACAAATTTGATTTTTTGCTAAATGGTACCCACAGACACATTATAATTTTAGAAGACAGTTTTAGACTAAAATTTAGTCTTGAGAACTCAATTTTGACCTCGATACTATAAACATAAACCAGACTAAAAAAACACTAAAAGTTAACCTAAAAGAGCCCTTCTTTAGGGTTTGACTTATTGACTCAAAATATACTACTCAGAGAAATTTCTCACTCAATTAATCAACCAAATCCTCTTTATTAGCATCATTAGGGCTGAGGAAAAGACTTATTGCAATTTGGTTTGGTCTTACAGTGGCCAAAAGAAGTGTGAAAAGGCTATCGGGTAATAATTTAGGGTCTTGAATGGCTTTGAAATGGCTTGAAAGGTATTTTCCTATGTCAATCTTTTTAATTAGTAAGATAATTTCATGGATTCATCATTGGCCATCAGGGTTTTGAAAAAAACCCCTAATAATGTGGTTTGAAAAAGTTAAATTGGAAATCTTTATTTGCTTTGGTATGATGATATAGAGAAAAAAGGGAAAAATTTGATTTAAGTTTCTTTATTTTTAGAGGATTTAAATAATGGGTAAATGAATTTGTTAAGGAATGTGAATTTAAAAGAAGAATTGGTGAGCTATTTTAGAGAGGAAGTGAAGGATTCTAATTATTAAAAAAATTAGTACCTTAAGAAGGAAAGATGCAATGGATGTTGATATCTTGAGGAGATGATAAAAATTAACATGGGTCTTTTGATTTTTTAGGAAATTAAGTGATGGATAAGTGAATTTATGGAAGAATTGGGATTTAAGAGATGATTTTGTGAGCTATTTTGAAGAGGAAGTAAAGAATTTTTATGATTTAAAAAAAATCAGTCTTGGGTGAAGAAGATGAAATGGGATATTGACATCTTGAGAAGATGGTAGAAATTTAATGGGAAAGAGATAAGATTATAGGTAAGAAAATTTATAGAGGAATTCAAAATAAAAGATGAACTCTGTGAGTAATTTGAAAGAGAATTGAGGTTAAAAAATGAATCAATGACTGCAAAGAAGAAGTAAAGTAGGAGAAGGTTAATATATCCATACAATTAGTTAATGGGCTTGGTGCCCAAACTAATTATATGCAAGGAAGCATTATTTGTATCCAAATATAAAATTTTAGTCAGCCTATAAATTAATTTTAAAGCCCAACCCATAAAAAAGTCTTAAGGAAGAAGATATGAGAATTTTTTTGAAAACTTACTGAGGAGCTGAGGTACAATTTTACATTACGGTGTTATAGTACCTGGAACTTTTTAAGGAATTAAGGTGCTAAGGAATAAGTAAGGCTTGGAGCTGCTGAGGTAAGAATATATGTCAAGTTTCTAAAACTTGTTGAGGAATTGAGGGGACGAGGAAGAAGTAACCTGCAAGTAACACGATGAAACTAAAGATTAATGATTAGTTGAGGTTAATTGAAGGAAACTGATGGAATCGGTCTATAAAAGCAAGAAAAAAGATCAGCAAACAGGATACATAACTCATCATCAGTAAATCAACACAACTCAATCAATAGACAACCATTAACACAACCAAATATCAATGAGCTTTATGTTTTCTTTAATAATTTCTCATTCATTTTCTTTTTATTTATCTTAAATTTCCAATTCATGAATTTTCTTTACAATTACTATTTATTGCACTATTATTTTCTTTTAGCCAATTAAAAGTTTATTTAATTTACAAATCTTAATCGAATTAGAGCAAATTGTGGTAAAAGAGCTTGGGAATCCACAAGCTCTAGTTAAAAGTCAAGACACTCTTTGAGGAAAAATTAATCTAGCACACTCGCACATTGAACTGAAACCAATTTACTAAAAAATAACAGCAACAATACTAATAAAATTTTGTTAATACGTATATTAATATGTATTTAATTTTAATAATGTATTTATTTATTAATAATGTCACTATTATTATATTTTGAAATAATTTAGTAATTATATGAGTGTATTTTAGTGTTAACTGAATAATATATATTTAAATTTTTTATAAATAATAAAAATAATAGATAATGTAAATATTATAATTAACTACTAAATATTATATATTTAATAGTAAAGTTAACATAACATTTTAACAAAAATAATAGATAATTTTAATATTATAATTAATCACTAAATAATGCATAATTAATAGCTAAAAGTACTATTAAAATTAAATACATGTATTTACATGTGTCAAAAATCTATTTAGATTATATTATTTATTAAATTCTAAAAACATGTATTTATATCTAATGTATGTACTAAAATTTTTTAACCTCTTATAAATAGTAACAAGTTAAATTTAGATTAAAAAGCCTTCATGCCTCCCCCTCCTCATCCCCTCACCCTCATTCTCCTTTTTCACCCTCACCATATACTAAACCCTTACTCTCTTCACCTCCTCGTCGTGGTTATGATAAATCCATATTTGGGTATATTTTGAGTTATTATATGATTAATTTTTACTTATTATATTGTGATTAATTGATAAATATTAGCTTAAATAAGTTAAAAATATGATTATGCTTAGTAATTATGTATTCACGTAGGATTAGAATTTAGTTTAAGGTATTATATTGGATTTAGAGTGCATTATCCATATAGATTTAGGATTAGTAATAGGTAATCCTTAATTACTTAGCATTAGATTTATATTTTATATGTTTAATTTAATTTTTCATATTTTTCAAAATTAATTATATTTGAAGTTAATTAAGATTGATTTAAAGCTTAAAGGAAACCTAATCAGGAAGGAAAAGTTAAAGTGATCATACATGACCATATGCATGGTTGCACCTCAAAGCCTAAAGAAGTGAGGAAAAATATCAGTGGTGGACAACCATGCCAAAGGGGTAGCATGGCCATGTGCTTGGCCATGCACAATATGCTTAAATAAAGGAAAATTGATACGAGTTAAGCATGGCCATTTGCATGATCGTGTGTAGTGAAGTTTATGGAGGATATATGCATGTTAAAAAGTCCTAATTCCACAAGAATTTAACTTTTCAAGGCATTTTCATATCCAAACTCGACAAGGACAAATTATCACTATATAATGGATGCTTGGGTTATGGGAAATCATCATTCATAAATAATTCAACATCAATTATTCATTATTCATAATCATTCTAAACATATATTATTCATTGGTTAGGTTTTAGCATTAATTGCAAAATTATGTTCATGGAGTTCAAGCATTCAAGGGGTTCAAGACAAGTTTAGGGGGGGTTTTATCTTTTATTCTTATATTCTCTCTTGTTGTTTGCAAGAACTTTCATGAATTGTATTCTTTTAATAAAAAAAACATGCATAACTAAATTCATTATATGTTAAGGTTATCTTAGTAACTTAGCGATGTATTGACTTATGATTGTCATTATAATTTAACTTTGAATATCTTACATATAGGTTTTATTCTTATGCCTAATGTTTTCAATCATATTTATGTATAAGAATATTGACATCGAGAGATGATATATGCTAAAGTTCTTAATGTTAAGATTGAATGAATTGTTAAATGTTTTGAGACCAAAATGAGGTTAATGCTTAAGACTTAGAATGAAATCTATTAACGTTAATATGAGTAGAGATACCTATTAATTATGGGTTTATTGCACCATTAGTCACTTAAGTTTGCCATATATTTCATTTTGGTACTAGATTTTTAATTTTTTTTTCTTTTCAGTCACTGAAATTTTATTTTTGTTTCAGATTAAAGTCACTCGAATATTTCCGGCCAAATTAAGCATACATGATAGATGGTCTATTACACAGTTGGTCACCTAAGTTTGCCATATATTTTATTTTAGTAGTAAATTTTAAAGTTATTTCTTTTTTAGTCACCAAAGTTCTATTTTTATTTCAGGTCGAAGTCAGTCAAATTTTAT
>CATIWO010590893.1:0-19495 GCA_949673435.1 Macaranga tanarius | reverse complement strand
AAATATAAAATTTAAAAATTGATTGAGGCCCATTCGCATGTAATTAAGAAATAATTAAATAATTAAAAATAATAAAATATAAAACACAAACGGAGGCCGATCGCAAGGTCGGGTGGGCCGCTAAAAGCCCATACCCAGTTTCTGAACCCAATATCTGAGGACGGCTGCTGGGTATCTTCCGTGGAATCCAGTTGCTGTAAAAGTGTCCCGGGTTTCATCCGGGTGGCGACTCCCAACTCCGACTAAAGCCTGTAAAAAAGGTCCAAAGTTGTATTCCTAGTGGGCCCTGAGCCCGCACAGTGCCGTGGTCGCCGGACACTTGAGCGCGCGCTGAACCCCGCCGCCTACATTTACTTTTAAAAAATAATTATCTGTTTTAAATTATTTCTTCTATTTGAAATATAAATAATTAATACCATCAAAATTATTATACTCCAAAAAAATAATTATCATAAACATATATATTATAAAATAAAATAATATTAAATAAAAATAAAAAAGTACATAAATAATGATAAAAAATAATTTAAAATATATATATAAAAAAATTTTCCCACAAATTATGAAATCAAAATACCGCAGCATTGCATGGCAATTATCAAATAATATTTAAAAATGTAGGTGAATCCATTAATCAATTATAATAATAATTATGTGCTTTTACAAGCTGCATCAACATTGATCCTCATTCTGTTCCATCGCACCAAATCAAAATCTTGTCAAATTCTTAGCAAGGAAGTAAAGAATATCCCTCAAAGACACGTGTACGGCTCTCGTACACCTGATTTAAGTCAACCTCCCACCTTATTTATTTATTTGTTTATTTACTTTTATCCTTTTTCTAGAGAAACGAACTGGTATATACATATTTACACCTACGTAAATATCTAATCTCCTCGGTCCGCTCAAACAAAAAAGCGTCGTCGTCTTCTTCATCATCGCCGCTATCTGTAAGTGATTTTTGATCGTGTTTGTGTTTGTTACTCTGTGATATCTGCTGTAATCTTGTTCGTTACTCTGATTTGCTTTTCCGGCGTATTTTTTTGGTGTGTGTGAATTTGATTCTGTTTTTTGTTCGGCTGCTTCAGTGACTGCTTTTAGTTGACCTTAATTTCTTGCTTTTTTAGTTTAAATTCTGTAATTGATTTGGAATCGCTTTTCCAGAAACCAAACAAGGCCTAATTTTGGACTTAAACGACGCCGTTTCACCATGACTTGATTGATTTTTGTGCAGTGATCGATCACCATGGGAACAATTTTTAAACCTACTAAAACGATGCCGTTTTACCACTGATTGATTGATGTTTTTGCTGTGAAATTTCTGCAGTGATTGATCACCATGGGAATGATATTTAAACCTGCTGTTGTGTTCCTCTGCTTGATTCTGCTGCCTTTGGTTTTTGCTGCTGCGTCGTCGAATGATGGATTGATGAGAATTGGACTTAAGAAGAGGAAGTTTGACCAGAACAATCGCATCGCGGCTCAATTTGAGTCAAAAGAAGGAGAAGCATTGCGAGCTTCCATTAGAAAGTATCATCTTCGTGGTGGTAATGGAAATTTAGGTGATCCTGAAGATATTGATATAGTGTCATTGAAAAATTACATGGATGCTCAGTATTTTGGTGAAATTGGTATTGGTACTCCTCCACAGAAGTTTACTGTTATATTTGATACTGGTAGTTCTAACCTTTGGGTCCCCTCTTCCAAGTGCTATTTTTCGGTGAGTTTTTGCGCTTTGTTTTTAGTTTCGTAGAGGATTGTGTATGCTTTTGTGGCTTGTGTTGATAATCATGTGAATGAGAAATTGATGTTGAGATGTTCAGAGTTTATTTTTTAGTGATACTCGTGAGAATTACAGGTAAAAATAGATTTTGTCACAATATAGGTTCAACTCAATAAAATGTAAGAATGATGAAAAGAATTTGGATTTTTTTATGAATTGAATGAAACATGGAATCATATTCCGAGAATTGCTTTCTGTTCCCAATTGTAGTGTCAATCAAATGTGGCCTTACTTCTGTTCCCGATTGTAGTGTCGATCAAATGTGGCCTTACTCTACAACCTGTTATCATATCTGATTGAAATAGCATGCAGTCGAATTATCAGCTGGTTCTGAAGATCTCTGAGTCTTTAATGAATGTTTAAAATTCTCTAGGAAGTGAGTTTTGAATTTTTTTGTAGAAGAATATCATGATTTTATACCTGTTTGCAGGTTGCCTGCTATTTCCACTCCAAGTACAAGTCTGGCCATTCAAGCACTTACAAGAAGAATGGTTCGTTCATTACTCTTTTCTTAATTCATTTTAGTATCCATGTAATTTTGAATTCTTTTGTGAGGTGCTTTATATTTTATTTGCGTTAATTGCTAATCAATGGCTTTTAGCTGACTATAAATCTATGAAAATGGATGCACAATCATATTTGTCTTTTATAATAAACCTATATGCATGTGCAACCATGCACATGTTGGATGTAGTGGTATGTCATGTCAGAATTAGGGTAAAACTAAAGCTGGAATGTTTATTTTCCCCTCTGGTACATTTTTTTATGCAATTTTGTTGTTTTGATGAGCACTGCTTCATGCACGGTCATGGATCTTAAGGACTTTTTTTTGGAGGAGATATTGTTTCTGGTTGATTCATGTTAAAGTTTACTTGTGCAGAGTAGTATCATATTGACATGTTCCAATATATGATTGGTGAAGTCGTGATCTCCCCATAGGGTTATATTTTCAAAAGCCTTTTCTGTGTTTGAACAGACAATAGCATCTCAAGTTGAGATGTTACAGCAATGGTTGTTCTGAGGCATAATTGATCATAGTTTTTATGTTTGCATATTTTTATGTTGAAATGTAAAACAGTTTGGCAGGAGATACTTTCTCACATAAGATGGGAACTGTGACATTGTTTTGTTCCTATACAGGAAAATCAGCAGATATCCATTATGGAACTGGTGCTATTTCTGGCTTCTTTAGTCAGGACCATGTAAAAGTTGGCAATCTTGTTGTCAAGGATCAGGTAATCTGAGGCAGTTTGGTAATTGTACAAAATAAGTGCATTAATGTTGTAGCATTGGTTGGGTTTGCATTTATTGATTTGTTTGTTTATTTCAGGAATTCATTGAAGCAACCAGGGAGCCCAGCATTACCTTCTTGGTTGCAAAGTTTGATGGTATACTTGGACTTGGGTTTCAAGAGATATCAGTTGGAAAGGCTGAACCTGTGTGGTATGTGATTGCACATTGTTTTGTACTACTTAAATTTTTCTTTGGGTTGTGTTGATCAGATGGTAAAATGTTGGGGGTCTCATTGACTGTAATGCTGTCTTTTAACCATTACAGGTATAATATGGTCAATCAAGGTCTTGTTAAAGAACCAGTTTTCTCATTTTGGTTTAACCGCAATGCTGATGAAGAAGAAGGGGGTGAGATTGTTTTTGGTGGGGTGGACCCCAACCATTACAAGGGCAAACACGCGTATGTCCCTGTGACACAGAAAGGTTACTGGCAGGTTGGTTTTCTTAGGTGTCTCTTATACCATCTGCGAGTGTTTTAGTACTTATTATTCCAAGTACTGCTGCTTTTGTTTTGTGTGCAGTTTGACATGGGTGATGTTTTGATTGATGGCAAAACAACTGGTAAGCAAAACTGTAATTATATTTGTCAATCTATCTTGGTTATTTTTTTCAGTGTGTGGAGGATGTTTGATGAAATGGTCCTTGTGTTTTCTTATCCTTCACCATTCTGATCTTTTTCTGTTTCAGGAATTTGTGGCAATGGCTGTGCAGCAATTGCTGATTCAGGAACTTCTTTGTTGGCTGGTCCTACGGTGTGTATTAAATCATGATTTTTTCCTCCATTGTCTTCCACATAGCACTTGACACATTGAATAATAGGAGCACTATCTCATTCGACCAAAACTTGTAGAATCTCTTAATTTATAGAAGTACCTGTACTTCTTGTTTCCTTGTTCTTCATGGGAAAAGGCAATAAGGTGGGAGGTCGAAGCATGGTTTCGTGAACTTCTACAAAGGAACCATGATGTGTCCTTGCTTCCAATTGAGGAATCAGTTGCCCTTTTGTTTTTTCATGGGTGATTTACAATTACAAGGGTTGTGTTCTGAATGTCTCCAATTGGATATGTTGCTCTTGTTGTCTTATAATTGGATACCGTTCTTTTTTCTCCAATCAATAGTTACATTTTGTTTGTTCTCATGATGGCGGCACCTGAGGTTTTGTGTTTTTTTGATCTGGTAGTCATCCGGTTGATTTGAGGTTCTGTGGTAAATGTTATCTATTTTGGTGTCCTGGCTTCTTTAGCATTGTAATCTTGGTAATTTGCTGTTGTTTTTTTAGTGTTTCACAGGAGCTGTTAATGCTTCCTCATGTTCTACTTATGACATTTTGTACTTGATTTGCAGTCTATTATTACAGAAGTAAATCATGCTATTGGAGCCACTGGAGTTGTTAGTCAAGAATGCAAGGCTGTTGTTGCTCAATATGGAGAAACCATAATTGATATGCTTTTAGCAAAGGTATTTGCAAGTTACTGGTGCCCATTGTTGCCACATGGTGCTTCATGGCATGAAGAATTTGCTTAAATCTCTTGATAATTGCTTTTGCTTGTTGAATCTTCTAAGTGCCATTATTATTCTATATGCCAGGATCAACCACAGAAAATTTGCTCACAAATCGGTTTGTGCACATTTGATGGGTCACAAGGTGTAAGGTTAGAGACAACATGTTTTTTTGTTATTGAATTTATATAAGACCTTTTTAATGGAAGCATGACTGATGCTGTTAGTTGTCCTGTGATTTTGATATATGATCAGCATGGGCATTGAGAGTGTTGTGAAGGAGAAGATTCAAGAAGTGGCTGGTGGCTTTCATGATGCTATGTGCTCTACTTGTGAGATGGCAGTTGTCTGGATGCAGAACCAGCTAAGCCAGAATCAAACCCAGGAACACATACTAAATTATGTGAATGAGGTAAATGTTTACATGTGGTATATTTGTTGCATGTTTTTCACATCATGTTTGCTGATGATGTAATTCTGTAAATGCAGTTATGTGAACGTTTGCCTAGTCCAATGGGAGAATCAGCAGTGGATTGTGCTAGTTTATCTACCATGCCTAATGTTTCATTTACAATTGGTGGCAAAGTTTTTGATCTCTCTCCTGAGCAGGTATGTTTATTTTTTTGGCTTTATTGGGGTCTTAGTTGAGAAATGAAAAAAGTTAACCATTGAATTAAGATATAGTTAACTGTTATAGAAAAACACTGAAGGAAAGGTATTGAGAAAAAAAATATATTTTGAAGATGCTAATTTGAAATTTACTAGGATGTTGAAGCCTTGCTCTGGAGTCTAATTAATTTTAAATATGTGCTTTGCTGGCAATCAGTATGTCCTGAAAGTGGGTGATGGAGAAGTAGCTCAATGCATAAGTGGATTTACAGCATTGGATGTGCCACCACCTCGCGGTCCTCTCTGGTATGCTCAATTCTCTTGTCATGGATTAGAGACATTCTCCCCTAAAAAATTTCTTGTCAAATTTCTTGTCAAACTTCTTTTTGGTTTACTGAATACTGTAATGATCACACTAAATTTACCTAATTGCAGGATACTGGGAGATGTTTTCATGGGTCCCTTCCACACAGTTTTTGACTACGGCAACATGAGAGTTGGATTTGCGGAAGCTGCATAACTGAAATAGTTTATTTTGGTTCTGTTCAGCATCATACTTCATGCTTAGCTGTATGTTTTTATGTAATGGTGTTTCAGGTTTTACTTTTTAAGTGCTGGAAGTCTTCCTTATTGTAAATATCTAAACAGTACTTTGTGTGGTTTGTAACAAGCACAGTGCGCTTAATGTTATGGAGTTTGAACATTGGCTTATAAAGTGTTGGATCTTATCTTGGCACTGCGGCTTAATATATATAAATTTTATAGAAGATGCACACGATACATGATTAATTTAAGTTCATCCAGACTTAAGTATGACAGCGAATTGCATGTCTTAAATCAGAGTCAATCTTTGGCAGTGTCGGTGAACGATCTGGGTCAATGGTCCATAGTGTGGATGAACCATATTCAATTAGTTATCAGTTTATTGAATTGGCTTCCGTGTCAATTTCTGAATCCTGTAGAAGTAAGCATCTTTCTTATAGCAGGTATTTGGTGTATGCAAGACGTCCTGTTATCCATGTGGAGCCCTGAGGTGGATGTTGAGGACAGTGATTACGATTTGATGGAAGGATTACCAAATTCGCAGGACATGGCATGAGAAATGGGATGTTGAAGCGGCAAAAAGTTGCCTAATGTTTTCTTATGACGTGAAAAGCTTCAGTAGGCGTGGCCTCATTAATTCAGGTCTTCAGAACTGAGGCAGAGACTGGTGCACGTATAACGTTCCTGTAACTGAGCACTTTTTGAGTGCCCTGACTTCTGGGTCATGATACTTCTGATATGCAGATTTTGAAACTGAGGCACCGATATTAGGACGTGTGGAAAAAATGAAACCATTCAAGTTTTGCTTAAATTTGGACACAATAGAAGACCCCAGCATAGCGGACACGTTTTGCTTGCTGTTTTGTGTAGCTGTAAACCATCCTGGGGCCGAAATGCTTAATAATATCTTTATAGCCAAATCCCATTGAAGATCGCTACTATGTCTCAGTTTCTAAAATCTAATCCTCAGTCACCGCCGGCTGCTAAGCATAAAATTCTATTCGAGTGTCATTATATGATAATCCCAAGTAACTGTGGTTGCAGATTGGATGAATTTCATTTTAGAGTATGATATTGACATTGGTAGTTGAGGCTCTTATCCATTAACTGTTGTATCGTTAACTTATCTGGAAAATGTGGAACACAATACAACATACCGTTGGGGGTGTTCATGAACATTATGGTTGCATTCATATCCTACCAATGAATACTGTAGAAGTGCACCTCTCTTATTACAGTAGTTTGGTGTAGGTAATACATCCTGTCATTTACATAGAGGCTGGCTTGAGCTGGATATAGCAGACAACAATTAAGAGTTAATGGGAAGATTGCCAGATTCATGGGACACATGACATGAGAAATTGTATGCCGTCCTGAATGTCCATGAGGCAGAACAGTTGATTGGCCTAATTAATGTTTCCTTGTTGTGAGGTGAAAAAAAAGTTATCTTTTTATAATTGTGACAAATGTAAAGTCATATTCAGAAAAATTTTTAGGTTCTGTAGTCATATGTGCTCTAATTATTCTAAAGTTCAAACTATGTGGATTTCATAAATGGACTCACACCAAATTCTTTACATACGAAGTTCGAATTCAATTTTTTAATTTGACTTCTCGCATCTATTTTTTCATATATAAAATTTGAACTCGAAATTTTACTTAAAAAATTTAAACTACTACTTGCCTTTGACCAACCACCAACGTTAGTCATACTGTTCGAACTCAAAATTTTAGTTAGATTTCTTGCATCTATTTTTTTATATATAAAATTTAAATTCAAAATTTCACTTAAAAAATTCAACCTACTTGCTTTCACCAACAAACAGTAGTCATACTTGGAGTATTTATACTTGCTATATCTAAAATTATAGCCCTTGCATCTTTTTAGATGCCTTTGCTTATAGGTCAGTAAACCTCTGATGGGCACATTTTCTAGCTAAGATCATAGAATTACAATTGGAAGACATAGCAAAATTGGAATCAAATAATCAACTTTGCTCAAGTTAGGACAAAATAGAAGGCCCATAACATAGCAGGCACGTTTTGCTTGCTTTAATTGCATAGCTGGAAAGGATTGGGATCACATCAGAAACTCTTTAACCTTCTTTTGTATCCACATTAAAGGATGTTGGCTCTGACCTGCTTGCAATTGCTTACTGCAAAGTGCTTAAAGGGCTAATAATGTCCCCACTATCTTAATCAAAATCAGGCAAAAAACATCTAAAGATTGCAGCATGTAGAAGCTTTGCAGGAAATGTCTCCTTTTAATATTGGAATTACTTGAAGATTACTCAAATGTCTGTTGCCTAAATTCTAATGAAAAAAAAAAAGCTCGGATTTACAATTATTTTATTTTTTTGGGAAATTACTAAATTGATCAAAATCAAAAAAAAAAATTCTAATTGAGTCAAATTACCATATAATTCTTATTTTTCAATTGATTTAATCAACACTAAAATAATAATGCTAGTGAGCCTTTGATTTCATAGTTAATTTTTTTAAATAATGCTTAATCTAATAATAAAAATTTATGCGACGTATATATACAAAATTCAGGTTCTAATCATACCCTCCTCCTCCCGTAATATAATCATAAAATTTAAATAGCTTTTATTACATAATTTCTTGTTAATTCAAAATTTTCAAGCACTTTACATTTTTGTGAATTTTTTAAATTAATGAAAATACTGAAATAATTTTTTGTTTATACATTTACTTGTCAATATCAAGAATTTTGAACAGATTCTTAATTTTTTTTTTTTATATATATTTCTTTGGAGAAAATATTTTTTTTTAGTATTGATTGTTAGATATAGAACCAAATTGATTGCAAAATAAAAGTTGTGGGACTCACTGGCTAATTCAGAATTTTATGTTCAAAATTCTAATCCTTTTTACCACTACTAGGACTAGTTTAGGAGCCATTTTTGAACTTGGGTATTTTTTTTAATCATCATAATTATGCTTTGTGTGATTAGATGATGGCCCTATGACCTTTTTTTTTTAGTTTTAACAATGATTCCGCAAAACAAAAAAATCAAGCCTGCAGCAATTGGTCGGCCTTTGCCACAAACAAGAAGTGTGCTACGCGTTTTTGAGTGTTGATGGAATTTAAGTAGCTAGCAAGCTGCCAATTTCACATTACAAATTACGTTGGTGCCAGATTGACTCAAATGTTGCAGCTTTTTTTTTTTTTTATAATGGTTTTTGAGTTTGTTGTATACATTAAGTTATTACATGCACAAGCAAAACAAATATGGTTGATGAAAAATTATTGAATGCAGCAGCAACTCACATTATTATAAAGTTTTAGAATGGACGGCAGTATCAATTATATTTAACATGAAAAGTTATTCTCTATCTAGTGCTTCTTACAATTATAATTTTCACGAGAGAGTTGTTTCTATTATATAGTTTATCAATATTTAAGTTGTCTGAACTTTTTATTTACAAAAAATAAATATATAGCTTCTGATAAATATGTGATTAAAATTAAAATTTTGAGATCAAATTGCAAGAAAGAAAATGTTATTTATCTTAATTACAATTATAGCTATCAAAAGTGATAAATTGTCTTTAACTAAACTCATTCATAATTCTTTCATATAAGCAAGTCATATTGTACTTATAAAACCCTATTTCTACCTTTTTATAAACTTTTTAATTTTACTAGAATAATTTATTTTCAACTAATTATCCAAATATGAAAAAGTAATTTATGTTCATTAAATCAGAATTCTAATGTGAAAAAAAAAAAAGGGTTGTGTTATGTTTCATCTTCTAATTCTATATATGACTTCAAACTTTTGTTACTTTAGTCATACAGCACTGGTAAGACATGAGATTATTTTATTTTATAATCTTTTTTATTTGTGGCCTTCAATTTAGCATTGTTCGGGTGAGCAAAAATAACCGAACTGAACCGACTGGTTCAGTTCGGTTTCAAAAAATAAAAATGTTAATTCGGTTTTTAGAGTAAAAAAATATATTAAACCGAATCAAACTCATAGTATATTCTAAAAATTTAAATATATATTTATAGTTCGGTTTGATTGGTTTATTACTAATATTTTAAATTTTATTAATAATATTAGTTTTTAAATACATAAAAATCTTAATAAAATTATTTACTACCAAAAAAAAATCCTAACAAAAAATATTTAAATATATTTTAGAAAATCTGTTTATTTGATTTTTTAAAAAATTAAAAAATAAAATAAATATAAAAAATTAACATTAATATATCTTATAAATCTTATTAAATATTGTAAAATTACATAAATAAAATAATTTTAAAATTTAAAAGTGAAAAGAAAGTCAAAACCGAAATAATAACCGAACCGAACTAATTTAGTTCAGTTTAATTCGGTTCAATCCCTATTTTGGTTTCATTTAAAACCGAAATAGGTTCAATTCAATTCAATTTTAGACATTTTAAAACTGAACTGAACCGAAACGAACCATCATTTGGTGACCCTAGTTCATATAATATTCCAAAGAATAAATAAAGAGCTTAAAAACAAAGTTAAATTTAAAAACGCGGATCACATATATAATTAGCCTTTTGCCGCCGCAAAGTCCACTTCTCTAATTTTACTGTTCTAATTACCCACTAATTACGCTTTCTTCTCACATCTTCACATGTCTTCATGTGGTTTCCTTTATCCAATCCAAAACCAAAAATATATATATATGTATTTTATAATATAATACATAATCTACATATAATTAAAAGAATACGTGATATATCAACCAATGAGATAGTAATTAACACTCTAAAATAGCTTAGACAGCTCAGTGTGTCTACTGTTCATCATCTCCTTTATATGGCTACTGGTTTTTGGTGGTTTTTTTTGGCCATTTTGGCCAAAAAAACTACCAAAAAAATTTTCCTTTCTAATTTTTAATATATCTAAATAAATCTATCTTATATTCTATAATCTAAATAGCGTTTTTCTTTTATGTTAGTGGTTGTGTTTATTTTGTGCAGCTTCCTTTCTTTCTTGCTGCGATCGTCAAACTCGGGGTCCAGAACCATGGCTCATCACATCCATAGCTTGGTCCCTTCAAGAGGCAGCAGCAGTCTTAATTAATTGGGTTTTTGTACAGCTGGGTTTCAAGTACAAATTTGACCACGGAAGCAGGTAATAGGCTGTAAGAGACCAGTTCACCCAAGAAGCTTTGTTTGGATATTTTTGTACTTGTTCAAAGTCTAGGGGTTGCCTATATAGCAGGATCAGATTCAAGATTAAGCCTCCCCACGTACAACAATTTTTCAAAGCCTTGAAGCTGCAATGATCCAACAAGCCTCATCAGTTGTGAGCTAAGCTTGGATGAAGGACCAGAAGCAGACATTTGAATCAGGCAGAGAATGAGATGCGAAGGAAGTAACCGAGTCTTCCTTCTTTTTGTTGTTGTTTGTGTTGTTTTGTTTGTTGTTGTTGTTTTTGTTGTTGTTGTTGTTTTTGTTTTTGTTGTTGTTGTTATTTTTGTTTCATGTCTTGTTTTTGTTTATGTACTGTGTTCTATAATCTTCATTCTTTCATAGTCATGAATTTCATTCTGTGTCTATAAGTGGTCTCCAAAATAAAAAACCACTAAGTAGAGAGAATTTAATGTAGATAGATAGTTTTTAGGGTCTTTTTTGCTCTCTATGTTAACAAGGTAGCAATGCATGTCGGTGGTGGCTCTTGGTGTTCCTTGTAACTCCTTTTCAGTTGAATACAATTTCACCTTTAATAAAAAAGAAAAAAAAATAATAATTTGATAATCATTTCAATTTAAAAATATTATGAGGTGTTTTATTATATAGTTCATCAATATTTAAAGACAATAAAAATCTTTTAATAAAATGTTACTACATACATTATAACGCAAATTCGAAACATGAGTAAACAAGAACTACTGCTGGTGTCAGCGGCTAATAAACGAAACAAAATAGAGAGTCAGCGTAGGAAAAAAATTTAAAGCAAAAATTAAAGCCTTTGCCTAATTAATAAGCTAACCGCCGTCCATAAGCGGCCGCCAAGCTGTCAAAACTCCTCTGCCCTTTTGCCACGTGGTTCACCCTCACAATAGTGTGAACAAGAGATTTGAGCAACAAGAATAGTATATAGAATTTAATAAAGAAAGGCACAGAATTCTACCATTTTATTAGACTCCAAAAAATACCAAACCTAAGTCACAAATATATATATATATATATATAAAGTAGGTATAGCTAAAACCTCCCAACTAAATTTACTCAACCCAATAACTCATTTCTTGATCCTACCTCCATCTCCATCTATCCTTTTCCTCTCCAATGGATTGGACAAGAGGGCCTGTCATCGGCCGTGGCTCCACAGCCACCGTCTCCTTAGCCACCTCAGCTTTTTCCGGCGAGCTCTTCGCCTTGAAGTCTGCTGAGCTATCTAACTCTATGTTCCTCCAAAAAGAACAGTTTTTTCTGTCAAAACTGAGCTGCCCTTATGTAGTTAGATACATTGGCTACAATATTACTACTGAAAATAATCAATCCTTGTATAATATTTGCATGGAGTATGCTCCTGACGGCACGCTTCACGATGCGATTTCGAGGCATGGTGGTCGGTTAGATGAGGCCATGATCAGATCATACACGAGAAATATTTTACAAGGATTGGATTACTTGCATAGAAGTGTGGGGTTGGTGCATTGTGACATCAAGAGCAAGAACGTTCTGATAAGTGAACAAGGAGCAAAAATTACTGATTTTGGATGTGCTAAATTTGTTGAACAGGTAGGTGGTGACACGTCAGCTTTTTCAGGTACGCCGGCGTTCATGTCACCGGAGGTTGCAAGAGGAGAGGAACAAGGATTTGCAGCTGACATATGGGCTGTAGGATGCACAATTATAGAAATGGCAAGTGCTTGTGTTCCATGGGCAGAGGAAAGTGATGATCTGTTATCAGTTCTTTACAAGATTGGATTTTCTGGTGAAATTCCTGAGTTTCCTAGATGGTTATCGGAGAAGGGTCAGGATTTTTTAAGCAAGTGCTTGACAAGAGACCCCAGAGAGCGATGGACAGCTAAAGAATTGCTTGATCATCCATTCCTTGGTGAATTGGAGTTTGAGTTGAAGGATGTTGTTGACCATCAGGTCAATATGAGCTCTCCATGTTGTGTCCTGGATCAAGATTTCTGGGATATAATGGATGCATCCGAAAGTCCTGAGGATTCGACTCTTGAAGGATGCTCGTGTTCGAGTTCAAGTTCGAGTTCGAATAATTCTCCTCTTGAGAGGATCAAGGAGTTGATTAGATGCAGTTGCTCTGTGGTTGCTGAAGTACCCAATTGGGATTTGGAAGAGGATTGGATTACAGTTAGAAGTAATGAATTTGAAAAAGAAGATGTGATCTTGGTGGATACAACTTCAGTCCCAACTGAATTTTTAGTCTCAGATTCAGAGCTTGAAAGTTCAGATTTTGTTGAAGATTTGTCATTAGAGTTCTTTCTTGAAACTGAAAACATTGGTAGCGATAGTAATGTTAGTAGTAGCCCAGAATTTGTTTTTATATCAGAAGAAAATCTCAATTTTGTGATAGATAATGAGAAATCTTGTTTTCCTCCAGTCTTGTTTGGTTTCCTTCTCTTTCTTTCGTTTTCCTGGAAATTTTTTTCTTTACATTACAAGCTAATGTTCACTTTTGCACAGTATATCAGCATACATCATACCATGTCTCTGTTTCGGTTTAAAGGGTTTGTGACTTTGAACTTTAATTCCTCTTATGCTCTTGATTAGCTTAATTAATCGAATTAGTTCATCTTTCATTCATGAATGTTTAAATTAAAAATTAAATTTTCTTCATTTAGGTATAAATAATTTATTTTTATATAATATTTTTAACATTTGATGTCTCTATTATCTGATAGTCACATAAGTTCCGACTATTTTAAAGTTCGAATCCGATATAAAGGTGAACTTTTCTTCGTATATAAACTCCAACTTAAAATTTTACTTCAAAAACTAAAATTACTTGCATATTGGTTTTATGTGAACCTTTCTTAGACAGAATACAAAACTACCAAAAGAAAGAAGAAGAATGACTCCTGTATGGGTCAATCATGCATTAGGATTGGCACAAACTAGCCTGGAGTGTGAAAAGAGACGACCTTATCTTAATAGGTGTAGATGTTTTAAAAGGTCAATGTCGGCGTCACCTGCCCTTTTAAATGGTCATTTGAGACAGAGTCAATAAGAAAAAAAAGAAAAAACGATTGTTAGTTTTCACAAGTCATGTTACATGCTCCAGGGTCCAGCCAGGGTTTGGCCCTTGTGAGACTCGGTCGGTTCCATTGATATTGAGCCGCCACACCCAGTTGCGGACCATGATTTAGTGTCTGATAATGCTTGTTTGAATTGGCTCCACCATATACCATAGTGGGACTTGTAAATTTTCCTTTGCCATTCATTTAAGGTGTTAGGAGTTTAGGTTCCCACTCAGAACATTATATGGGAGTTATTAGTTGGCTAGTCTTCTCAAAGGAACATTAATCCATTATATGAGAGCATATTGGACGAATCACTTGTTAAAGAAAGATTCTCATTTCAAAATAATAATAAATAATTTATACAACTTCATTAGTATAAAAAAAAAAGTTGTATATACTAACTATACTAACTCGATTCATATTTAAATGATAAAAAAAAAATTTAATTTTGAATTACCGAAATAATTATGTGGGAGTTTAAGTCCTAAAAGAGGAATTATATAATAATTCTTATTAATTCTGATCCTTGTAAAGAAAAGAATAATTTTTAACATTTTTTTTTTGTATTTTGAACATTTTTGGTATTGCATGTTCCTGATTTTACTAAATAATTTTAATCTACTTTCATTAAAAAAAATAAAAAAGGTATTCTAAACTTTTATTTGTCGGAGCTGACTTTGGCCATTTTTGACCAAAATCACCTCCTTTTTCTTTCTCTCTTCC
Organism: Macaranga tanarius; assembly: GCA_949673435.1. Classification (NCBI taxonomy): domain Eukaryota; kingdom Viridiplantae; phylum Streptophyta; class Magnoliopsida; order Malpighiales; family Euphorbiaceae; genus Macaranga; species Macaranga tanarius. The sequence goes on along the minus strand of CATIWO010590893.1, from coordinate 4,813 downwards.
TTTTTTTTTTATTATTATTTAGTCACATTTCATAGGTCTATATTAAATCTATTTTCTTTTACTTGTTGTGGTGCCTTCATATTGTGAGGTTATAGTTGATAGTCCTCTAAATCCCTTGATCTAGAGTGTTTTTGTGTTATTTTGGTAGTTTCGTCTATTAAAAGAGCTTGATTCTTAATTTAATTTCATGGGTTTTGATAGATACAAACTTTCTATATTTTTATTTTGTTGGTTATAGAGAGTTGATGATGTTTTTACTTGACGTGATCTTCTGATCTCTATCTAGTGTAACAGATTTCACTAAAAGAGGAGTCTTAAAGTCCATTATCAATGAAGATTAATTTACTTATTTTATTAAGCTATTTTCAGTACTTTGTAAATTGCAGTGATTTACTTATATTCTTATAGTATATTAATATCTTTATGTAACTTTGATCAAATTGTAATGAAATACGAATGTCATTGTGTTCAAAAAAACTTTTATTTTTAGATTCTAAATGTTTTGTATCTTTAAGAAAATTATATATTGAGACATATTTATTAATAAAATGCAATGTATACAATGGACAAATTTTTTTTATATTTTTTCTTTTAGAACATTATCCAATTTCGGGGGTGCTAAACTTTTTGTTTATTATTTCCAATTTCAAAATTTGAAACTCGGTACCTAATATGATCAATTGCCGTGAGTTGCATCAATTAATTAATTATGTTATGATAAAGTAGGGTTTGACTTTAAATGAAGTCTTTTAAGATATTTTAGAAGTCAATTACTGTTAAAATGATGAACCATCCAGTGTGAAAAGTAGAGACTTGGATTAGGCAAGCGGCAAAGTCAGACGCATTAATTTAGTTTAGACCAACACTAGTGGGCAAAAAAAAAACATGGATGAATTATTCTATACCTACAAGTAGACTTTAATGATAAGAAAAGTTGCTCTTGTTGACTGCAATTGAAACCCAATTATGTGAATAGAAGAAATTTTTACTTTTACAAATCTAGTACACAAAAATGGAATCAATCCCTTTAAACAATTTCCTATTAGTTGACCATTTGTCATATGAATTATGATTATAGCATGTACCCAACTTGTGCTAATGTCTTTGGATTGATGGAGCATTTTTTTTTAAATTCTTTTACCATTTCTTGCAAACATCTTATTGGACTCTTATACAAATTTTTCAAAGAAACCCAGTTGCCTAACCACTCATTTTTTTATAGCATACAACTTTTGACATGTTCCATAAGTTATTAAACCTTCCAAGAACGTAATTTGACTTATACTTTATATATTTAATACTTTTGTGGTTCTATATTGATCGTTATCTTTTCAAGCTGTGCTGAAATTTGATACCTAAATTGATTTTGTATTTTAATTGTATATCGCTTATTAATTAAGATCCTATTAAAATTACAATTGTTAACTGTTAGTAAAAAAAGAAAATCTATAAATTTTAATCGGTGTAAATGTTCACACTTGACACTTATTTTTGTGGACCGATCATTGAAGTCTAAACTAAAACCGAATAAAATCTCTTGGGTATGACGAAAAGGTAAGAGCTAACAGTGGAGGAGCATAGAGTTGTAAGAGCTAAATATTTTAAGTTGAGCTTAGAAGGTAAAGGCTGGTAAGATATATGAAACTATGACCAAAGGCTTAAGCCATGCATTTAACTTGTTTGTTGCATTGCATTTCTGGTGTTATTTATTCCATGCACTTCTTTTTTTTTTTTTTTGGTCGTTTTTAAAGCCATGTGGGCTCCTGGGAGAGCAGGGGGAAGGGGGAATTAAACCATGCTCTACTACCTTGGATATCCGGTGTTAAACCCCACACGGAAAGGGTGTTAGCCGGTGTTAGCCCCACGCGGACAGGGCGAAGTTATAAAAATGCACATATAAATAAGTTATGTCAGACCTATAAATGATAGTTTTTGCTCTTGTACATCTAACCGGTGCCCTCATTAATATTGTGCATATATGAACTCACTAACTCATCACTGCATATATCAACTACTTGATTGGACATATATTAATTAAGACTGTATTAACTTAAATGATAGAAACATTGTATCTACTCATCAATTATAGAAATTGCATGAACATATGTACGGAATTCAAATCATTTTGAAATAATTTTAGTTGTTATAATAAGCCACAAGAAGCATCAGAAATTGCCTAATTTCCAGGAGCCTCTTTATTTTTGCTGGTGTGATTGTTCTGGGGTATTTATAATAGAATTTTATGTCTATAAAATAACTGCAACGTAATTAAGGCTTTTTACTTCTTTGTCTTTCTTTTGGAAACAGTTTCTGGGTATCTAATTTTTGCCTTATTTATGAGCATCTTGTTCTATTCTTCAGCTTTTCTTGCCTTCATAATTAACCTGTTTTGATCTTTTCAGCTCTTCTATTTCCCGTCTTAGTAGATAAAGTTCTTTGATGTAGTAGTGTACCCTGTCTGCTATCATTGCCAGGAATAGAGAAAATCCTGCAAGGTGATCACCATGTCTGATAATGGATGAATTGTTGATTATAGGGAAAAAAAAAAGTAGTTCTTGCATTGAATACATAATGGATGAATTTACATTGTCCTCAATGCATTCTGAGGGATTATAACAATCATTTATGTAAATTAATATTAATACCAAAAGGTACTATCAATGGGCTTCGATTCATTGGTACTGAAGCCGTCTCTAAAACTATGAAAACTTGATTTGAAACCCCATTTTGGAACCAATTAATAATAATAGTAGTAATAACAAATGCTTTCAAGAAAAATTTCAAGCATCTGGTAGAAAATCCTTCACGTTCCAAATTTTATTAACAATTTTCTCACGTGTTGGCTTAGTGTGTTAATGATATGATATGTTGGGAGTTTTTTATCTATCTTCAAAGTATCATATATCCAACAGTCTTAACCAATAAAAATGTAACACGTATATTGTCAAAAATTTTGTAAATATATTATTCATACATTATATAAAAAAAAACTCTTGTAAAGCTTGAAAATGTAAATTTCTAAATTCATAAACTTAAAAACACACAAATTTAGCAACAATACTACTCTAAGACATATATATGGGTAAAGACGCGTGTCTCGCAGAGAGACGGATTTTTTCCGTCTCCCGAGACGCAAAATTATCATTTGGCCCTTCAAATTTATACTGCCCCTATAAAATGAGAGGCCAAAAGGGTAATTTGGAGTCTCGGGAGACAGAAAAAATCTATCTCTCCGCGAGACGCCTATCGCCATCCTATATATATATATATATATATATATATATATATATAAATTAAAGGATAGTAAGAATTAATTACCCATTAGAGATGCCTCCAAAAGTCTTTCAGCCATAAGAACCTCATCAGTAGAATTAACAACACCAGACTCCATAACACGTCTCTGAATTTCCATTACACTATACAAGATAGCACTAAACACCACAAGCAATGTTGCTGCCACAGTTTTTGCTACCAATGGTCCTTTCCCTTGCTTCAACTGGTCCATCCCAACAATCAACAGCCTCCTTAGAGGGGTTATAAACAAGAGTGTTAAAATTATACCCATTTCAGCAAATACAAGCGAAAACAAGACTCTAATCATGTCTGCAAATTGACAGTATTTTTTTTTTTTTTTTCTTTTTACTTCAAAGAAAATTGCAAAGAAGATGGTTGTTTATTATGGGGTTTATATATAAAGACTTATAGTATAGTTAAAGAATATATACTTACGTACCTCCCATGATTTAAATCTTAATGTATAGTAAGTAGAGGATATCTTTATAGTGGGAAATCAATAGGTACAAGTTAAAGAAATGCAAAGGAACCTGACTTTGCATTTTTCTGTTTTCTATGTCAAATGAATAAAAGGGTGAATCTCATAAAAGCTCAACATTACATTTTCATTTTGCATCAAGTAAGGTCTCAATGTTATGTTCAACCATTTCAATTTGTAATTGTCAGATTAAAACAAGTGCATAATATATATAATACTAGGAAAAGCAATAATTTTTTTTTTTTTTTTTTTGAACAAAGAAAAGCAAGGATCACAAATGGAAATTTTGGCCAGAGAGAGTGAGGTGGGCCTATTGTGGAAGAGTACCATTTTGTCATAAATTTAAAACCCATTTAAGTTTTTCAAGCCCAATAATAACAAACGTACCATGGCCATAGTCCCATAGACACACGGCTGGGCTTGGTTTGTAAAGACCTGAATCGCTATCCAACAGCTAAGTGATTAGAGAAAATTACATAAGTAATATAATTTTAAAACTTATTCACACAAAATATTTTCTCATTTTTAATTAATTATACGCGTACGTTTTATGTTTTCAAGAGTGCCATTTTTCTATTTGGTTTTCAAGTTTATCTCTTTTTATATTTTACTATGTCTTTTTTTTTATTTCTCATTTTTTTTCTTTTTTTTTATTTATTTTTTCTCTTCTTTTTATTTTTTCCTTTCTTTTTTTATTTTCTCTTCTTAATTATTTTTTCTTTTCTTTTTTATATTCCTTATTTTTTAATTTTTATTTTATACTTATTTTTTCCTTATTTTATACTTTTTATTATTAATATTATTTCTTTTTTCTATTCCTCATTTTTTAATTTTTATTTTCTACATATTTTTTCCTTTTTTTCTGCTTTTTATTATTATTATTTTTTTCTTTTTTTATTATTTTTTCTATTCCTCATTTTGTCTTTTCTCTTTTTTTTTTCTCCTCTTTTTCTTTTTTCTTTCTTTTTTTTTTATTTTTTCTTTTCTCTTTCCTATTCCTCATTTTTAAATTTTTATTTTACTTATTTTTCCTTTTTTTCT
>CATIWO010590782.1:0-10809 GCA_949673435.1 Macaranga tanarius | reverse complement strand
ATTATTATACATTATACCAATTTGTCATAAAACAAATTGTATGTCAACAATTGATAAAAGATAAAATCTCAAATTATTTTTTGTACTTTTTCTTAGAAAAATTAAATATTCCCATGAGATAAGTTAATTATTCTGAAATTTAAGCAACAAATTTTTTTTTTTTTTTAAAAAGGACGAAGAAGAAACGGATTTATAATGGAAAAAGGTGTCCATCAGTGGCGGCCATACAAATAATTAATTAGCAAAAATAAAATAAAGAAGGGTGTGTACTACAGGTGCTTTCACACCAACTAAACTTATAACTTATAAGACAACGTTGTACTAGTACTACTATTAAAAGACGGTTCAAACACCATCAATAATCTCTTTCTCAATATTCATAAAAATGACTTGACCTTTGAAGAAGAAGAAAACGAAGAATTAAGACGAAGAATCCTCCTCGGTGTTGGGAAGTTTGGTGGCACTTTCAGTATAAATTAATTTATTTTGTATATATAGATATCAACATATTTTCAAATTAATGGCCACTGATAACTAGGGCTGAGCATCAGTCGGTTTGGTTTGGTTTAGTTTAAAATACTTAAAATCAAACTAAACTGAAATTATTTATAAGAAAATTTAACCAAATCGAACTAATAGTTGAACCGAATTGAACTGGTTCAATTCGGTTTGTTTTTTGGGTCTTAACTTTTTTTCATTTTTGTAATTTTAAAGCTATTGAATTTATATAATTTTGCTTTATTATAGTAAGATTTATGAAACCTATTAATGCTAGTTTTTTATATTTATTTTATTTATTTATTTTTTAGAAAATCAAATGAACCGATTATCTAAAATAATTTCAAATATTTTTGGTTAGTGTTTTTTTGGTATTAAATGATTTGATTAAGAGTTTTAAGTATTTAGAAACTCATATTATTAATAAAATTTAAAATATTAGTACTAAACCGATCAAACCGAACTATAAAAACCTATAAAATTTTAAAATATATTATAAATTCAGTTCAGTTCGATTTAATAAAAAATTTTATAATAAAAACCGAACCAAACCAAATTTATTTCAGTATGATTTGGTTTAAACCGAACTAATAAATTGTATGATAAAAACCGAATCAATTATTTTTCTCACCCCCGAAAGGTCATTGCAATTTCCATGCAAACCCACTTTAGCTACATCTCCTTCTACATTTGTGTTCATATATACTTCTTATTAAATCTGTCTGAATAATATATTAATATATAGTAATGGTAAGTTTGTTATTTTATGTGGAATGCATGAGTGGTGTGGACTAGTTTTAACAACCTTTCAAATGGAGAGGACCGACTGTTGGATTTAACCCTTTTTAATATATCAAAAATCACAATGAGTTGGATTGAGGATGGATGTGAATTCCTATTTTATCCTAAAATTTTTATTTAAATTTATCAATTTGAAAAATAATAAAATAAAATATAGCTAGAAATTACATGGTATCTTGTATTAATGAAAATGATAATTTTAATTAATTATATGATAAATTTGTAATTTTTTATCTAAATCATAAAGGCAAAACTAAATTGTCTATAAAAAATTTTTAACAATTAATTTAATAGTACTGTATATGTTACAATTTGAATTTAAAACATCGCTAAATAACTTCTTGTCATATGATTTTAATGATTATTTATAAAAAAAAAAAAGTATAATTTAATTCACTTTATCTTGATATTTGCTCAATTATTATTCTAAATATAAATAATTGTTCTTAATTTAGACATATATCATCTACTATATAAATTGAGTTTTTATTTTAAGATATTATAGTAATAATAACAATTAAAATATTAATCATTAGGATGAAATATAATAAGAGGGAAGCTATTATTATAATGCCAAGGCATTCCTCCCATGTATAATAACTCTGCTTTTCTGTGTTTTTTCGATTCAGGAATGTGTTTGTTGTCCTATATATATAATTTTTGAATATTTGGCTTATTTTTGTCCAATAACTTGTGAATTAGTATTATTATTATCATTATCATTATTATCAGAATCTCTTTGTAAAATTTAGGTTTGTTTTTTGTACATTCTTTAAAATAAAAAGTTGTTCATCATTAATCAATGATCATCTCCAAGTATATCCAACACACTTCTAGCGGTAAAATTTGCACTCTCCTCCTTAATATTTTAACTAGATTCTAATAATATTTTAAATATTTAATTTATTATTTAAAAAATTTTAAATTTTAATTTTAGTAGAATTTTTTTTATCTTTTTTTAGTTTAAAAACATCAGTATGCTGACCTATACCAATACACATTATTGTTATTATATCAATATTATATGTAGCGTGGATATAGGTTAGTATAAGGTGATTTCTCAAATCGAAAAAAAATTAAAGAAATTAAAATTAAAATTAAAATTAAAATTATAAAATTTTTAAATGATTAATTAAATATTTAAAATGTTGTTAGGATTTGATTTAAAATGTTATCTGTGTAGTTTAAAACAGTGGCCCACACTTGTCCCCTAATTTCTGTTTGCTAGTTCAAATTTCAGAAAATGGGCCTTGTTATTAGTTTATTATAAAAAGAGGATAAAATATCATAAATAACTAAAATTAAGTAAAACTTTTTAAATTTGTGGTGGTTTTTTTTTCAAGTGTAATTTGCCGTGTTTCTTAAAATATGGATTTTTTTTATGTTATTTGTTATTTTTTTAGTTGCGAAAGGTTGTTATCAAATTGTTATTACGTTGTTTTTTCTGTTTTATATTTGTTTTATGATTTTTGTGAGGTTTTTATATTTATTTATTTTTTTGATTGATGTTACTATTTTTCTGGATGTTGAAGGGTTGCTTTAATGTTATTTGTTGTCGGTTTTTTTTTTTTTTTTTTTTTGTAATTAAAGGGTTATTGTCATATTATTCTTTGGTTATTGTTGTTGTTTGATTGTTATTGTTGTTTTTATGGTTGTTTTCTAGTTTTTTTAAGATTGTTGTTGTATAGTTTATAGTTGTTATTGGTGATGATTCTTTTGAATGTTGTCAGATTTTTATTTGTACATGTAACAACTATCGTATTTTTTTTAAAAAAAAATTTATCAACACTATATGTTTGAAAGAAAAAAAAAAGTCAACCATATTTTTAAATTTTTTTTTCCATTTTTCGATTATTTCTGAAAAAATCCCTAAAAAGAGTAACACTTCTCTCTCTCCTTTGAAGGCATCAAATGATTGAAAAAGGAATTGGCTGAGAGATTAAACCTAACTAGCACATTGCACACACTTGTTGTTGCAGGCCTGATTCATAACAAGACTGCCACAGGGGAAGATCCAAATATACCAGCAGCCCACTATGCCAGGAGAAGCAACAGAAGGATTCAAAAGTCATCTAGGCTCAAGGACTATATTTTATATTGTTAATTTAATAGGGAGCTATGATGTAACAATAGAACTAGGGTGCTGAGCTGTACAAAGCTTAAGAGAATTCTGTTATCAATACTGATATATTAAAAAGTATCGAATACAATTAGGGTAGAAAAGATTATTCCCTTTTTCATTTCTTGCTCTCCTCATGTTTTTCTCTCTCTTTCTTATTCTTCCTTTTATTCTCTCCTCTTCATCTTCTTTCTACTCTCTTTACTAACCTTAACACTGCTAGCTAATTTAATTCAAAGAATCTAGCAGTAATATTTGGTGCTTTCGTTGAGAGATGGCCGAAGGGGTTACTACCAGATACAAAGCTCTTAAGGAATCCATCACTGGTCTCTCTAACGAATTGAAAGAGGTCGCCTCTATTATCAAGCAACATTCCGACGATATTGCCAAACAAGGGTCAGCCGCTAATACCATTCAAAAATCCCCAGATGCCATATTCATCTCCCTCAGTCGTCTTGAGAAATAACCCATCAACCCTATCCAACCACTATTGCTGCCCACTCCAGCCCCACCAACCCACTATACCTCTTCATCCACCCCAACCTCCATGAATCTCCAGCAACACCCGCTTACCACAACCAATCCCAACACTTCTCTTACCGATTTTTCCCAATTCCATCAACCCCGCTTACCTAAAGCTTGAAATTCCTTTTTTCTCAGGGGAAAATGTGATTGGCTGGTTATTCCAAATTGAACGTTTCTTCCACTATCATGATACTTCCCCTGATCAAAAGCTGACCATTGCTGCCTTCTATATGGCTGGATCAGCTCTTCAATGGTATCAGTGGATGCATTCCACTCGTCAGATCTGTACCTGGGAATTATTCGCCAAGGCTCTCAAGCTCCGATTTGGGCCATCCTCTTTTACAAATCACGAATCTGCCTTATATAAACTTTGTCAAACTTCATCTGTCGCTACATATATGCAGGGGTTTGAATCTCAATCTACTTGTACTCCTGGGCTGAGTAATCATAATCTTTTGAATTGTTTTATTTCAGGGCTTCAAGAGGACATTAAGAGAGAGCTATATTTATTGAAACCCACCTCCTTGTCAGACGCAATTGGGATGGCTAAGCTAGTTGAAGAAAAGTTAGCTTATACTCACCCTTCATTATTACCTCCCAAACCTTTTCCTCCCCGCCCCTCCTCTACTCCACACCCTGCAGTGCCTGCTGCTAAATTGCCATTCTCCAACAACCCAGCCAAAATCCCACTCAAACAATTAACCCCAACAAAAATGGAAGCCAGACGCTCAAAGGGGTTGTGTTTTAATTATGATGAGCGATTTGTGCTTGGGCATCGCTATAAGAAGGTGCAATTTCACTGTCTTATTGCAGAGGACTTAGAAGAGTATGTCATGGTTGACCCACCGTCTGTTCCAATCCTAGAACCACCTCTAGATCCTACTTCTTCTCCTTCAAGTACTGAATGTATACCTTCTACAATGCCTTTGAAGTCCACTTTGCTCCTTCCATCTTATGGTTACAGGGAGACATTACTGGCAAGCCCGTGATCATCTTAGTGGTCGATGGCTCCACACATAATTTTATGCAGACCCGAATTGCATAATTCTTGGGATTACCCATTCACCAATCTCAATATTTAAATGTCACAGTAGGCAATAGCGACATTTTATCTTGTGCTGGCCTCTGCCCTCAAACAAAATTGATAGTGGGTAATTTTCACTTCTCTATTGATTTTTATTTACTTCCATTATATGGAGTAGATTTAGTTCTGGGGGTGCAATAGCTAGCTGCTATTGGGCCTATTTTGTTTGATTATAAAGCCTTATGGATGAGTTTTAATTACCAGGGGTCTCAAGTCACTCTCCATGGTATCAAACAATGAGCCCTGTCCCATATGTCGATGGCCCAATTCAAGCGCAGTACAGGGGCTGAATCTATAGCATCTTATTTTCAACTTACTATCCACTCTGTGCAAGGGACTTCACAGCCTCAATCTCTTACTAAAATTCTTTCACATACAGACCCATTTCTCAGATCAATTCTTGAGGCTTATACAGTTGTCTTTAATATTCCACATAGCTTACCTCCCTCTAGAGGATCTGACCATCGCATTACGCTTATCTTGGGGACTACACCTGTTAATGTTAAGCTATATAATATCCTCATTTCCAGAAGGGAGAGATAGAGAAATTAGTCAGAGAAATGTTGGACGAAGGAATTATTCGCCCCTGCACAAGCCCATTTTCTTCACCTATTTTATTAGTAAGAAAGAAAGATGGTAGTTGGCATTTTTATGTCGATTATCGAGCACTCAATGATGTTACTATTAAAGATCGGTTCCCAATTCCCACTGTTGATGAATTATATGGTGCTACAGTTTTTAAAAAATTGGATCTACGAGAAGGCTATCACCAAGTGCGGGTTCACCCTGTGGATGTTGAGAAAACAGCATTTCGAACGTATGAAGGACATTACGAATTTCTGGTAATGCCCTTTGGCTTATCAAATGCTCCTTCCACATTCTAGGCAGAAATGAATAACATCTTTCGGCCATTCCTACGCAAGTTTATTCTTATTTTTTTTGATGACATACTGATTTATAGCCCATCTTAGGATGCTTATCTGCAACACCTAAGTCAAGTGCTGAGTGTCTTGGAAGCCCACATGTTCTATGTTAAAATGTCTAAGTGTGACTTTGGCCAGACTTCAGTGGCATATATCGGCCATATTGTGTCAGACTCTAGGGTTACAATTGACCCCCGCAAGGTGTCTGCCATTAAGGATTTCCCCATTCCTATTAATGTCAAGCAACTGAGAGGATTTCTGGGACGTACTAGGTACTACCAACGCTTTATCCACCACTATGCCCATATTGCTGCACCCTTAACTCAATTGTTGTACAAGGATGCCTTTGTATAGTCTTCGTAAACCACCACTACCTTCAAGGCCTTGAAGACTGCTCTTATGAACACAATAGTTTTGGCTCTACCAGATTTCTCCAAACCTTTCACTGTTCAGACCGACGCCTCCAGATCTGGAATTGGAGCCATTTTAGCTCAAGAAAAACACCCCATTGTATTATTCAGTCAGTGGCTTTATCCAAAATTCCAGGCATCATTAACTTATATCAAGGAAATGCATGCCATAACAGCAGCAATAAAGAAGTGGCGCCAATACCTTCTTGGAAATAAATTCATTATTGAAACTGACCATCAGCCCTTGAAAGCTCTCCTAAGCCAAACATTTCATACCCCTGAACAACAACAATGGCTGGCAAAGTTAGTGGGATTTGACTTTTCAATTGTGTATAAGCCAAGCTTTGAGAATGGACCTGCTGATGCATTATCTCGTCTGCCAGAGGGGTTTTGGCATGTTCTACAAGTAATTTTATGCCCTATCAGTGCACTTCTAGCTGCCTTAAAGAAATTTATTTCTAGACATGAGCCTTCTACTTTATTACTCAAGAATATATTGGAGTCTCCTGTAGATTTTCCTGATTACAAAGTTTGAGATGGCTTAATTTTTTATAAGCATCGTATTCTCATTCCTTCTAATTCAGCTTTACAGGAGTTCATTCTTCAGGAATTCCATAATTCTCCCTTGGGTGGTTATGCTGGTGCACAACGAACCACAGCGCACATTGTAGCATCCTTTTACTGGCCCAATATACGCCAAGAGATTCATGACTATGTGGCAAGGTGCTCCACTTGCCAGCAAGTTAAACCAATGAACACTACTCCGCAAGGATTGCTTCAACCTCTCCCCATACTGGGCAAAGTCTAGGATTGCATTTCTATGGATTTTATCACACATTTGCCTCATTCTAAAGGCAAGTCCGTAATTCTAGTGGTTGTCGATCGACTCACTAAGTATGCCCACTTTATTGCTTTGGGACCTCACTTTACTGTTGTTGCCTTAGCTGATATTTTTATTCCAGAGGTTTGTCAGCTTCATGGGTTTCCCTCTAATATAGTATCTGATCAGGATCCCCTTTTTATGAGCACCTTTTGGCAAAAACTTTTTAAACTTCAGGGGACTATAATGTCTACAAGTAGCTCATATCACCCCCAATCCGATGGCCAAACGGAGGTGGTAAATTGATGTTTGGAAGACTACCTACGTTGTTTTGTATCTGACAACCCTCATAAGTGGGTTAAATTTCTTCCTTGGGCAGAATTTAGTTACAACACTGCCTGGCATTCTTCCATTCGGATGAGTCCCTTTGAAGCTGTGTATGGCAGAGCACCACCTTCTCTGACTGATTATGTTCAAGGCACTTCTAACGTTGCATCAGTTGATGAAATACTGTTAGCACGCTCATAATTGCTTTTACAGCTCTAAAACAATTTGAAATGAGCCCAACTCTGTATACAGCAACAAGCCAATGCTCACCGTACTGATAAAGAATTTCTAGTGGGGGACTGGGTCTTTGTCAAACTCCATCCCTATCGACAAACTAGTCTGGCTCACCATAAATCCTAAAAATTGGCAAAACGGTATTATGGTCGTTTTTGTATTCTCACAAGGATTGGCTTTATTGCTTATCGGTTGGAATTGCTTGCAGCCTCTTAAACTCACAATGTGTTTCATGTGTCCTTACTGAAGAAATGTAATGGTGATCCAACCCTTCAACAGCTTCCGTTCCCTCCTGAGTTTGTTGGGTCCCGCCTACTTTTAACTCCTGAAATAATCTTGGGATTTCGAAAGGTCCTCCAAGGAGATAAATTTATTCCCCAACTTCTAGTTCATTGGAAGTCTCAATCACCGACAGAGGCTACATGGGAATGTCTTCGTGATTTTTAGCTTGATTTTCCAGACTTTGACCTTGAGGATAAGGTCACTTTGAAAGGGGGAGGTAATGTTGCAGGCTTGATTCATAACAAGACTGCCACAGGGGAAGATCCAAATATACCAACAGCCCACTATGCTAGGAGAAGCAACAGAAGGATTCAGAAGTCATCTAGGCTCAAGGACTATGTTTGATATTGTTAATTTAATAGGGAGCTATGATGTAACAATAGAACTAGGGTGTTGAGCCGTACAAAGCTTAACAGAATTATGTTATCAACACTGATATATTGAAAAGTATCGAATACAATTGGGGTAGAAAAGATTATTTCCTTTTTCATTTCTTGCTCTCCTCATGTTCTTCTCTCTCTTTCTTATTCTTTCTCTTCTTCTCTCCTCTTCATCTTCTTTCTACTCTCTTTACTAACCTTATTACTGCTAGCTAACTTAATTCAAAGAATCTAGCAGTAACACTTGTATTCAAGATTTTGAACTTTCAGAGTAATAATCTTTATAAGAGATTTTTAACTATGCTCAAAACAATTACACTCAATTATTAAAAAATATATGTTTGTTTTTTATATTTGAAATATTACACTCAATTATTAAATAAATTATACTTATTTTTATATTTTTATAATTGATTAATAAAAATATAATATGTATATATGAATACAAATATAAGCTTTAAATGTAATACATCTATATTTTTAGTTTTTATTGGTCTAAAAATGATAAAAATTTTATAATCCACCGAATAATAGGAGAGTTCTTTTATTACTTCTCGATCTTTATATTTCTAATATCTATGCCATTAAAAAAAAATAATAATTAAAAAAAAAAGCTATTTTTCCATGTGGAACAAACATTTATCTATGGGAAAAATTTTTTGACTTGATTTCAATTAATTACAAGGAAACAAAAACAAGCAATTCTTATGTAAATTGCATGTCAATAAAAAAAAAAACGTACAAACGTTTCCGAAAGGAGTAAGGTTGACACACTTTCTTGTGTACAAAATTTTATTAAGGAATGGGCGTGTGTATGGTTCACCAAAAAAAATAGCAAATGGGTAAAGAGAAAATGGACTAAAATTGCATAACCGTAGGAGCAAATCTCAGCAATCTATACAAAGCATTTGGCTGAAATTTTCTTGCAAACAAGAAGCAAATGTCACTCCTCTTCTCCTTGTCATCATTACACACACTCGATCTCGCCGCCCTTAGCCTCTTCAAAAATTCCATGGTGATGCTCATTCTTCCAAACCCATTTGGATGCGGCCCACCCTTCGACCAGTCAGCCCATGTCAATGTTCTGTTTGTGCTCCTACTCCGAAACTTGATGTTAACTAGTGTTGGCAAATAGTGCTCATCACTGTAACATTGGCCCTTACAAAATTTCCGAAACACCGGAAAATATTTCCGGTCCGATACCACCTCAACGGCGAGCCCACGGTCCATTTCGAACCATTGGGAGCCCTTTCGCCATTGACTGAGACTAATTGTGGGCTTCATTTTTTTGTTGTATCGACCACGGCCCACAGAGGTTGGCAGGTCATAGACCTCTACATGAGATTTTGTTGAACCCATTAAATAATGGTAAATTGTGGAGAAATTGAATAGAGGAATGCAAGACTCTGAGAGGAGAACAAAACGTTGGTTTGAGAAATCTAACAAGGCATTGGCTATTAGTCTACGCTCAGCTTCCACCAATGTGAACTTCCCCCATTGCACCTCCTGCATTAGAGAGAATATTGAAGACAATTAATCAATATTTTAGTCAAAAGCATACACACCATCAAGTTTCTATGTATTAATACGTTGTTTTAATGAAAAATTCAATGTGGTCCTTAATAAATTTTAGTTTTCAAAACCCATGAAAAAGGGAAATTAATAAGAAGATAAAACTTTTGGCTGTACTGATATCTTTTGTACATTAGAGAAAGCATGAAGAAAGGAATATTGTGAAAATGGTAGAGTTGAAGTGTAAGGGAAAGGGAGGGAATGAAGAAATGAATATATAGAATCTTCTGTGTTTTTTTAGTTGGAAAGGAGTACAATCCATGTGATCAAAAATTAACTATACACATGTTTAAATATAATTAACTTTGCATAATTATTCTATAATAAGAATTTGTTTAAAATAATCTTTTATCAATTAAAAGTGATCCGATTAATATTCTCACATCTAATTAAGATAAATATGAAAATTTCCAATTCAAATCTATATTACAATCGTCTACTAATATTAATGAAAGTTTATTATTTTTATGGTGAAAAATAAGTGAATAGCTTACATGAACAAAATAAAAATAGTTTAATGATTTGACCTTTCCTAAATTTCAATGTCTGATATATTCCTTTTTTTTAATAATTAACTCCAACTGAACAAAAAAAAGAGTTCTCATAATTTTAAAAACAGTCAAGAACAAGAAATAATTTCAATATAAATACTTTCTCAGCACCTTGCATGAGCACAAGTATTTGTCACATTCAAATGTTATAATATTATGAAGGCATGTCAACTATGGAAGCAAATCGAAAATGAAGGTCCATCTGGACAGAATTTCCAGAACATGTTTGTATCCAATAGTACGTATACATGTATAACTTGGGGTACAGTCTCAATATAAATCA
>CATIWO010590550.1:0-11433 GCA_949673435.1 Macaranga tanarius | reverse complement strand
CTAAGAAGCCTTAAACTATATCTGCCAATTTCTTTTAATTGCTCTGATTTGACAATTTTTTCTGAATTGATCGATGATATAATTATGTAGCTTCTTCTACATTTCACACATATATGTAACTTTCTTTTATCAAAAATTATATTATCTCGGCTTTAAGAAAAATCACCATAAATTTTTGTGGCCCTTAATAATGCTGACCAAGTCACTCGGGAACAAGATTATGCAATTGATTTGGATTTATAGTAATTGATTGCAATCAATTTTAATGTTATATAGTACGTAGCAATTTGACATGTTTTTTTTTTTTTTTTTTTTTTTTGATTTTGGAGTTTATAGAAATTTTTTTTAAAATGAGATTAAAGGAGAGTGTGAGATTGAACTCTTTATCTCTACCAATGCATTGGTTCTGTAACAGAATGATAAATCATCTGTTTTAGACGGGTTAGACTATATAACATTGTTCACTTTTATAGAACATGAGATATAGCAATGTTGTTAAAAAAAAAAAAAAAATCTAGCAATGGAAACCTTAGTCCATATTAATGACACTAATATAAAAGTAAATATTAAAATTAGGTCTCATTGAAATTTTTTAAAAAATAAATAAGTTTTTATATAAAAATTTTCTCAACTCATTTTATTGGGCGCGTAAATTAATTATACTCATATTTTGACATGGTCCTTGACGTTGACAAATGCTCCTGACGACTGCTAAAACCAAGTCAACAACAACTTAAGATTTTTCTCTTGTGACTTTCTTTTTTTTTTTAATGATTTTAGAATGTTAAGAATTATTAATATGTTAATAGTTGATATACATGCCCTTGGACAAGAGGACACATCTCTGCACCAACATTGTTATGTACCTAGATTTGTTGGTCCAACCATACCAAATTTATTATATTAATAATTTTTTATTTTTAATAAAATATAAATTTACATGTATTATTTATTTTTAAACCACTAATATTTAAAATTTATTAATTTTTAATAAATTTAATTCTGATAAAATTAAAAAAAATAGTAAAAATTTATATATATTAAAATATTATTTAAGTGGTTGAATTTCTACTAATTATATGTCAATTTTTTTCCTTTTGTTTATGTGAAACAAGTCACTTCAGCGTCACTGTCTTACTTTTTACCAAAGCTTTTTTTTTGTCTTTTTTATTTTCTACGATACTAATAATTAATGATTAAAAAAAAGCCATGTAAAGTCAAAAATGATACCGTGTTATGTTCACATTGTCTGCGTCGCAAAACTGCAATTTTCTCGTTAATTAGTTAGCATTTTCCTTCATTTTCCCGGTAAGAAAATTATTGAGAATCGAGCCAAATCCACTTATCTTCCCTACGTCCAAGGTTGCACTTTTCTGGGTAACCGCACTTTCTAATCTTTGTTTGCTCTACTCATTCCATATTCCGTTTCTTAAACCTTCACATGGCGTACTCCTCGTGAATATTAATATTTTTCTGTTTGTTTCTAGAGAAAACGTCAAAGTTTCAAAAAAAAAACATTATCTCCTCTGCTAGATTTTCTGTTCTAGAATCTAAAAAAGATTGAGTCTTTTGTTTGTAAAGTTTTGTGTTGTTTTTATGTTTGTCTTAAAGTGGAAATTCAACAACATTTACTGTTCTTAGTGAGGTTTCTATGATCTTTTGTTTTTTTCGAGATCTTTTAAGACAATTGTTGGTGTTTTAGTTCTTGGGTTCTTCGTCGTTTTTGAGGTTCAATTAATAATGTCTGAAGAAGGGTCTTCAAAAGTTCGTTTTGTTCGTTGTCCAAAGTGTGCAAATCTTCTAACAGAACTTCCTAGCTACTCTGTCTACCGTTGCGGTGGTTGTGGTGCTCTTCTTCGAGGTTAGTTAATTTTCTGCTACTGGTCTTTTTATTTTTAGCTCTTTGTTTGGTTACTGAGAAAATGAGAAATCACAACTGTCATTTTTTCTTTTTTGGCGTTCTTGATAACTACTTACATGCAAGTAGGAAGATCAGTTCTTTTTTGGTTAATAATGGATTTTGAATTTTGGGTTTTGGTGGTACAGCAAAGAAGACAGTGACTGTAAACGGTGGGTTATTGGAGAGGGATGGAGAGGGTTTTGAGAAATTAGAGAGCTTGTCAGAGATAGAAGATGGCAGTAGTGAATCAGGTATTGCATTTGAGGTTGAGGGTAAGAAAAAAGATGGGGTTTTCCTTGATGGAGGTAAAGAGAGAGTCTTTAAAGAAAGGACTGTGAATTTGGTTACTAATTTCAAAGAGATTTCAATTGATGGTAGCAGTAGAATTGTGAATGAACAGATTCTGGGTTATCAAAGAGGTGTAGAGCAAGGAAATAGTTATAAAGATAGATGTAGGGTACCATTGAAGCAACCAATTCGCAATTGGGTCTTGCAAAATGATGAAGAAATGAACATGAATAGATCTGAATCTCCTAGTTCAAGTAGAGAAAAAAATGTTGGGAAATTTTTAGCTCAATCTAAGGGTTATGTTGGGTCTTTGAGGTCAAGGGCTATTGTGGGGAACTGGGGTTTGGATAGAGATGGCTTAGGAGAAGCTCATGGAGACCTCAGAACAGGTGATGATCGAAGCAGATTTTCGAATTTTGCACCTTATCCTGACGAGGGACCTTCGAATTATCACATGAAATCTTCTTCTTATGCACACGGTCAGTTGTTGAAGAATTTTGATGTTCCAGATGGGCCTAGCAGATTTGCGCACTTGGAGCATGATCGAGCTGAACTGCTTAGGAAGTTGGATGAGTTAAAGGAACAAATATGCAGAAATAGCCCTGTGACTGAGAAACGAAGGGAACTGGCTGCTGCTGATGCCAAAATTGCTCCTTCTGTTGTTTACAACCATGACCGGAATCCTTACAATGTTCCAATGAAACCTTTAGCTCCAGATAAGAATGTCCCAAGATCTGTTTATTTCAGGCAAAATGGTTATGAACATGTTGTCCGTACAAGTAATCATGAGATGGAAATGCAGAATTTTTACTTTCCCCAAAAGCACAATGCAAATAAATTTCCTGTTCATAAGGATCCCATTCAACTACAAATGCCCAGATTAGATTCCCATCAACCGCCTGGTCACTACATGCAGCAACCATTTCATGACTACTATCCAGAGACGCACATGGATTTTGATCAAGAACATCTTGCATCTTATCCTCCTGAAACATTGTATCATCAACCTGTTTGTGCTTGTGTCCATTGCCACAACAAGAAGTGGCATGTTCCTTCACAAGCTGCACCCGCCATTTTTGGTCACAGGAATTTTGTGGTGGAACCAACTGATTCCAATTTCAACCACCATGCCAATCTCATCAAATCTGGGCCTCAAAATCGCAAACCTCAGGTCAATCATCAGGCAATGCCTTCAAGAGATCCACAGTCACGCGCTAGATGGCCATGCGACATTGACTCGGACATGGATGTCTTTAACCAGAGTCGTCTGAAGAGGGTGGTGGCAGCCCGTGGAAATGGGCGTATTCGCCATCCTATTGCCGGTGGTATTCCATTTATAGCATGCTGCAATTGCTTTGAGCTACTAAAACTGCCAAGAAAACTTGATGCAAAGGAGAATAATCGGCGGAAACTTCGATGCGGTGCCTGTTCAATAGTTTTCTTGGTTGAACTTATGAACAAGAAACTAATTATCTCTATTCCTGAGGAAAACAAGAAAATATTATCTGGGGCTAATGATGGCTCTTGTCAGGTCTCAAGAGAAGTTCTCTTGAGACCTGACAGTGATTTTAGCGCTGAAGGAGCCAATTGCTCCGTTGATTTTGATAATGTTGGTTATGAAGTTCATTCAGTAGACTTCAAAGATAACATACAACCGGAGCAGCAGAGGCTGGACGAAAATGAATCTAGGACAAGGCACGGCTTTACTTGTCTACCTGCTGTTTCTTCTGAGGAAGAGGAGATTGTGGACAGTACGGTTGTTCACAGAGATGAGTCTGATCATGAGCTGCCCATTAAAGAAGATGCATCACCAACATTTCCGCATTCCATTGTCCCGGAGCATTTGGATGATATCTCATCTAATCACAAAATAAACAAAAATGGGGAAGGAAACCAGAGCAATAGAATAGACAAAGAGAAGTTTATAATTGACAAGAGTCCTCGTCATCAGAACTCTGTCAATAATGAATCATCAGAAACTGAAGTGGAAGTTTCTTTCAGTGAATTCCTAAACACTAGTACATCTCAGGACTCTGTGGAGGTAGGCAAAGAAGATCTGCAGCCAAGGATCAACAAAGGAAGTGAATCATTCTTGGTGGGTCTCCTGAAGAGGAGCTTGAGGGATTTTTCAAGATCTAATCAGCAGAGCGAAGATATAAATTATAATGTTTTTGTTAATGGGCAACCTATTATGGACCGTATGGTGAAAAAGGCTGAGATGCTAGCTGGGCCAATAAATCCTGGAGATTACTGGTTAGTTTTATACTACTTGCATTATATTTGGTTAAAAATGGATGCATATAAATGAAAAGTTGCAACTGTTGCCATATTAGCTGATACAAACTAAGTATCAGCATACATTCCATGTCGATTTCCGTTGAACTAGAGCTACTGTTGGAACTTAGTAACCTATACAAATTACAATACATGATCCTGAACATTTTTCTGTATCACAGTAGAGATGAATTTCTACCTGCTTCTTTTTCTCTTGTCAATACTGAATATTGGGTTTATAAAATCTACTTGGTACTCATAATACTAACAGCTACTCTTCATATCTGCCTCAACCAGGTATGATTCTCAAGCTGGATTTTGGGGTGTGATGGGTCAACCTTGCTTTGGCATAATTCCTGTGAGTTTAAGTGATCATTGGCCAGTGTGCTTCATTTTTTTGGCAACAAAGTTTACTCCTATCGCATATTGATCTTGTTGCCTGAGCTTTGATGTTCTTTTGCAGCCTGATATTGAAGAGTTCAAATATCCAATACCAGCAAATTGTTCTTCTGGAAACACAAATGTCTTTGTCAATGGGAGAGAGCTTCATCAGAAGGATTTGGATTTACTTGCAAGCAGAGGACTACCAAATACAAAAGACAAGTCCTATATCATTGAAATTTCAGGAAGAGTTCTTGAAAAGGACTCCGGCAAAGAGCTCAAACACCTTGGAAAACTTGCCCCTACGTAAGTCCTGATTGTCTTTGACTTCAATTATAATAGTAAAGATCATTTGGCACTGGTTAGAAAAGATTTCAATTCATTGGAATTATAGATTTTTTTTTTGTTTGCCTATTCACCTGTAAATTCTGTCATTTGATGTGGTGCTACATAATTCAGACATTTATAGATGCATAGCTGATTCTGACTATTTTGCACAGAGTCGAGAAGAAGAAGCGAGGCTTTGGTATGAGGGTTCCAAGAAGGCTCGTATGATCAGTCACAATCTCGATTTGAAAATTTTGTTCAGTTGTCAATATTAGGTGCAGTCATCCCTTTTACATTTGTATTTTTGTGGTTGACGCCCCCTGAAGTGTGCTAGAAGGTCATGTCAAATTATTCATAGCTTGTAGTGACATTTACGAGAGCATACACACACAGACACCAGTTTATATAGTATGGATATATTCTTCAGTACAGCTCTTATTTATCAGATATTTATGCCTTAAAGTTACGGTTTAACTTCAGCTTCTGCTGGTATAGCCCTGATGATTGACCATCTAATGCCTTCATTGCCAATTACTGGGAAGCTTGGCACAAAAACTGAAAATCCATTATTCCATCTGGGATGAACTAGTTGACTTGGAGAAACTCTCTTCTAGTTGGATCACATCAGTTGTTAATTAAAATCAGCAAATCAATAGACAAATTTGTGTTGGATTGGACAATTGACATAGTCATCAGGCTAGCAACATTTTATCTGAACTTCCTTAAATGTAACCTGAAGTTTTGAGCATTGACTTGATAAAAAGTGAGAGTGGTGGGTGATAAGTCCACAAGTTAAAAGTTCATTAGAATCTTTTAAAAACAGCAATTAGAAAGTTTCACAAAAGGTGGGGAAGGTTGAGCATCATCATCACCTAAAAACAATAATGCAGGTATTTTCAAGATATGGCATAGTTAATTATGGAATCAAATAGGGCCTTCTTGGTTTGTATTTTTATGTAACCCTAAAAGTTGCTGTTTCTTGCTGTAGTGGTCTAGTTGGTGGCTGCTTTTCAACAACACCCTTTTACTTGTTCTCTTATAGATTGATTAATAATAATAATAACAATAATAAGACTCTTTCATCCAAAGGTTGCTGGCACTCTTCTTGAAGGAAGAATCTCACTTGTACTTCTAAAACGATTTATTAATTTAATGGAGAGAGACAATGAATCCTTTAAAAAAGTTACATTTGATAAAATCTTTTATACATACTTGTTAAAGAATAAGATTATATCATAATCAACCATCATAAAAGCCTATATCTTAACCAAGCTTATTAATTCAACCCATCAATTGATGCAGGTAACATGAAAGCTAGAATTTTGTTTATATAAAGAAAGGGTATATCCAAAACAATTGTATACTGTATGCATCATTTATTTGTCCCTTGTCTTTCACATACAAAATGTATAAATGGGTCAAATTTGAATAATTGAAATAATGGGATCCTATGCCCTGTTTCTGTACCATACTCTTGGCAATGATTTAAAGCAATCTATTGATAATCATAAATACTAGTATGATTAATTTAAAGATTTTTTATTTTTTAACTGAATTGAAAGATTCATTCCTTTTTTTTGACAAAAAAAAAAAGTATCTATATATGTTAAAAAACAGTATCTAACTATCTATATGATCTATTTCTCGTGAGTAGCTCAAGTAGTAATAGTGTGTATATTAAATATGAAGATTAAGAATTGATCTGTTTCCTTTCTTTCTATTTCTTCCTCTTATAATAGAGAATTAAACCACTTCAATCAGTTTAAAATTACCTATATGATTCAAAAATATATATATATATTTAATAATTAAAAAATTTGTTCTCTTTTTGAGAATAAATTTTGGTCAAAAAAATTCGATTGACAGGATTATTAAAGTATAACTAGATATATTTAATTGTCCTCGCCTTGTAGCCTAACGGTTCGGCTGGCATGAGATGGCAAGGTTCGAACCTCCCTCTCCCACTCTCCCAAAAATTCCCAATAGGGACAAGACCATATGGTTTAAGCTAAAAAAAACTAGATGTATTTAATTCTAGATTCTCAAAATTAAAAAAAGATGGAATTAAACTCTACTTTTTTCCATTAATAATGACTCCATAATACTATTTTTAATCATTAGTTAATATTATAATGATATACCATTCATAATCATTACTCCATCATTTCATTTTATTATGATATAAAATGAATTAAAAATATATAACAGACTAAGAACAAATTAATATAAGTGAATTAAAATATATATTCTTTTTTAAAGAATAGGCAAAATCTTATATATATACATATAAAAAAACAGTAAAGGAAAAGACTGCTAGCTACCAAAAATAAAAACCATCTCTTGATTTATCCTAATTTTATAAAAGTTGTTGTCTTTTGTCCTCAAATAACACAATTTATGTTTGCCAGAGGAATACGTGTAAGTTCAATGTCAGAGTCTTCAATGTCGGTTATAGCTTTGGTCCAGTTTCAGCATTAAAGCCATTTCTTGATCATTGTTTGCCTAAAATTTACCTCAAGATCTTTGAAATCAAGAAACAGAGAGAGGTAGAGACATAGCTTCAGCAGAGAAGTGAACAATAGCAGTGAAGAGATATGAAGTTAATTTGGAGGCTAAGGTCACTTAACAAACACAACCATTGGTTACTCAAGTTAGCTGTTGCAATTCTGTTAATGGGTATTGCTTTTCGTCTTTTCTTTAATCAATCTACAAGATTTGAACCCAATTTAGATACCCCTTTTGTTGATAAAGCTACAGCAGTGCCTAAATCACTTGATGATATCCCAAAGCCGACACCTTTTGCTGTTAATATTTCTATGGCAAATCCTCCTGCTGCAGTTGATGTTCAAAACCCAGCTCTTTCTGTTGATGAACCAGAGTCACAAGATCAGAGGACCCAAGAAGGTAATTAAATTTTGCTGCTTTGAGATGGGATTTTGTTGATTTTCTTTTTCTTTCATCTGCTTTCTTACAATGCTTAGGCTAATTTAGTCACTGGAAGTGTAATGAACGTAATTGAGATTGAGAAGTGTGTGCTGTGTTATTTGTCATTAAGAGAAGGAACTTGAGATCTAAACAGCATAAGTTTATTTTTGTGATTTGAAAGTGGAGATTTTTGGTGGTTTTATTACAGTTTTGATTCTTATTCAATAGGTTTTGGTAGATCTATTGTTGTCTACTTATATTGTTATCTCAGAGTTCTATTGGTTTTGTGAGAAGTTGCTATAGTTCAGTTCTTTATATGGTTAAGTAAGGTTTGGTTTTGCAGAACTTGACGCAGGAAAATGTGATCTTTTTGTTGGCGATTGGATTTCTGACCCGTCAGATCCAATTTACACAAATGCTAGCTGTTCTTTGATTGAGGGTCACCAGAATTGTATGAGAAATGGGCGACCGGATTCAGGTTATCTGTACTGGAGGTGGAATCCACGGAATTGCGAATTACCTCCATTTGATGCACAAAGATTTCTTGAGTTGATGAGAAATAAAGCATGGGCATTAATAGGTGATTCAATATCTCGCAACCATGTGCAGTCATTGCTATGCATGCTCTCCACTGTAAGTTATGATTGCTAAAGTGAGTTTGAGATTTTTAACTTTGAAATATTGAATTGAATATCACAATACTTCATGGACTTTTGAACTGCAACATAGTTAGTTGATGCAAATAAATAGTTTTAGTTCTATGATCATGACCTAGTTTCATTCATTATTTTCACATTTCATGCCTTTGTCTCTCTCGTTTGGATGTGCATTACTGCACAGAATGACATGAGCTACTTTTGATAATCTGTTGATGCGTATACTATGGATATGTTGGCATTATTTTTTGGTTAAATTCTGATCCTTGTTTTGCTGAGTAATGTTGGAATGCTGGTGAGGAATGTTTGATCGCTTTTCTGGGTTGTTATAGTGTTTTGGACTTTGAATGTTTACTAACTTCTTATGGGCGTTTTAACTTCTTTTTGTTTTGCATGTATACACTGCTTATCTCAGTTTATTTAAAACAAGTATGTCATGTTTGCTTTCATGATCCACAGTTTCAAGATTTTGTTGGTTCATGAGATTATTTTAATGTTGCTTTTGATGCCAATTCTTTAATTGATGTAAAGTAGTTGGGAGTAGTGCTCATAAAACCAGACCACTTGGTGTACCAGATAGCTGATCTAACAGGTTTAATTCATTCAAAAGAGTCAATCTATAACTTGTTTCTTATGAAAAAGAAAAATTTAGAAAAATCAAATGGCCTGGACAAGCAAGTCATTGGTCTGGCTCCAAATTTCACCAGTAGCTGGTCTAGTCCCTTTCATGACATGGCTTGGAAGATTTTGAATTGTGGATGTGAACACTCATATGTGCCTTGATTTCTCAAATTGCATGATATCTTCTATTGAGGAAATGGAAAGCCATCTTCTGTAATTGATGATTATACGAGGATGAAATATCACAAACTATACCAGTGTAAAGAAGTTTCGAGGTGGCTGTTAACAAGAGTCGATTTTTTATGAAAGTCAGTTTCCAGCCTTTTTGGTGGACGCATGCTGTTTTCTCTTGGCAGTTGAACTCATTTTAATTCTAATCATTTATAAAATGCTTCTGCAAAAATTGTTTGGTGCTTGAATATCCACTTTAAATCTTTTTGTTGCAAGTTTTGTTGTTCTGATCACGATGTCTTATTAGCAAACCTGCAGATGAAAAATTTTAAGCAGTTCTTTTATTTTTCATCTAAGTTGTCAATGTTGGTCGCTGTGAGAAGCCCCCTAGTGTCCACAGTGTCACACTTTTATCTATTGATTTGGTCATTGTAACAGATGTTTTCCTGCGGTTCACCTTTGGAAGCCTCATGCTGCACCTATAGTGGTCGCTGTACCTATAGTGGACCAGTTAATCTGTTGTCTGAACCTATTTCTTTTTTGTCTGGATAATTTTGCAATATACTGAACTGCTGTTGAATTCCATAAATCCTAATTTCTCCATAAATTCTCCATTTTTTTCCCATATAAAATTATATCAAGAAGAGAACTTATTGTGTATTGATCTATATATGTTGTCCTTCAGGTTGAGCAAGCTGTTGTAGTTTACCATGATGAGGACTACAAATCAAAAAGATGGCTCTTTCCTTCTTACAATTTTACCATATCCAATATTTGGTCCCCTTTCCTTGTACAAGCTGCAATCTTTGAAGATAATAATGGTGTTTCATCAGCTGAAGTTCAACTTCACCTTGACAAACTTGACAAGAATTGGACAAGCTTATATCAAAGTTTGGACTATGCCATCATTTCGACTGGGAAGTGGTTCCTCAAAGCTGCAATCTATCATGAGAATGACACTATAGTGGGCTGTCATATATGTCCTGGGAAGAACCTGACAGAGCAAGGATTTGTCTTTGCTTATGAGAGAGCCCTTCGGAATGCAATGAACTTTATTGCAACTTCAAAACACAAAGGGTTGATCTTTTTTAGGACATCAACTCCTGATCATTTTGAGAATGGAGAATGGCATAATGGAGGAACTTGTCCGAAAACAACGCCTGCTAAAGAGGGTGAGATCGAAATAAAGGACCTGAACAGGATTCTACGTGATGTTGAATTAGCACAGTTTAAGAATGCATCAGCAAAAGCTGCTGAAAATGGAGTGAATCTTAGACTTCTCGACTTCACAAATCTTCTATTATCAAGACCAGATGGGCATCCAGGTCCATACAGACAGTTTTATCCATTTGCTGAGAACAAAAATGCCACAGTTCAGAATGACTGCCTACATTGGTGCTTGCCTGGGCCAATTGACTACTGGAATGATGTGATAATGGAGATGGTAGTTAATGGTTGAGAAAGCCAGTGGGAAAAAAGGTGACTGAACGTACTGCCATCTTCTTATACAATTGTCAATTATAGAATCACTATTCATGGATGAATCCAGCTTCATACCCTGTGAATACCGGCACAATTCTTTGTCTTTCTTCTGTTTCCATTGTGGCTACTAGAGGTCTTCATTATCCAGGGTTCATCAGTAATGGGTTTTGACCATTCTGTCAAATATTCATACCATTTGTTGGGACTGCAGAGGGAAGAGAGCTAAGTTTCATGTTATTTATGTTGTTCTCTTTTTAGTTTAAAACATATAGTGAATAGCAATGCCTTAATGCTCAAGTATTTTTGCTTGGTTTAATTGTAATTCATGTTACATATTTTGTACTCTTTTTAATATATTCTTTTCACAGCCTAATACGTTAGCAATCTCTTAAATTTGTTATTTTTTTT
>CATIWO010590444.1:0-12038 GCA_949673435.1 Macaranga tanarius | reverse complement strand
TACTACTCACAGGCACCAGTAATGTTACCAGCACCCTTCAGAGAGTGCTGGTCGAACTGCAAGAAGTATTGATTAAGTTTTTATTTTTATTATTTAAACAAGTTTTTTTAAGATTTAAAAAAGCGTTTCTGGCCATAGAGGCATGTATCCCAATGCATAGAGATGCATGCTTCAATAATAGAGGCGCACGCCTCTGTAATGAGATGCACGCCTCTATACGTAGAGACGCATGTCTAAGGTTACAGAGACATGCGCCCCTACACAGTAAAAGTGCCACGCCTATGCTGCGAAGAGGCGCATGCCTCGCCAGTAAGGCGCACGCATACTGATGAGGCGCACGCCTCAATAAAAAGGCACACGCCTCAACGAAGAGGCGCACGCCTCAATGAAGAGGCTCACGCCTCTGTATCACGAACAGCTGAAATTTTAAAATCCAATAAATCAAATTTTTTCTAATTTTCTAACGATTTTCCAGTTGTTTAAGTATGCATGTGCCTAAATCTAACTAACTCAGTATTTTTTTTAAAGAAAAAGCAGGTAGAAAATGACTAACCTCTCCTGTAGCGCGCGAACAGATATGTGTCGAGAGAGAAGGCGTGAGAGGAATGTCTGGGCCCGGGTCTAAACCAAAAGAACGAGGCGCCCGAGCCTCAGGAGTGACTGCAGGCCATACTGGAAGATCAGGTGTACGCTCAAGTGAAGGATCCATCATTTGCAGAAGAAGAGTTTATCTCTGGAAAGAGAAGAAGGAAGGGCGCGAAGAGTTTGAATATGAAAAGAAAACAAAAGCTTTAGTTTATATATAACTTTGCCAAATATCAGTTTTAGTCCTTCTATGAAAATTTACATTTTGGTACCTAAAGTCAACTGACGATTTTAATTTATGATTGTAGGAGGATGATGCAGGGGTCCTGCCCCAATATTTCAAAGTTAATTTTTCTTGATTTAACTTCAGATCCCAAGATCAAAATTTGAACTTCCGGGTTCAAAATTCGAGCCGCAGGGTTCAAATTTCAAGCTTCAGGGCTCAAAGCCGAATCTCCGGATTCTCAGTTTGAACATCAGGGTTTAAATTCTGAGCCTCAGGACTCAAAATCAAAATCTCAGGATTCACAAGTTCAAACCTCAGGGTTCAAAATCCGGACCCCAGGGTTCAAACTCCGAGCTTCAGGGCTTAAACTCTGAGCTTTAGGGCTTAAAATCTGAACTTCAGGGTTCAAAATCAGAACCTCAGGGCTCAAAATCCGAACTTCAGGGTTCAAACTTCGAATCTCTGGATTCACAAACTGAACCTCAGGGTTCATAAATTTTTAAATCTCTAAATCGAACCTCAGGGTTCCCTAATTGAATTTTCGGATTCAGATGTATTGCATGCATTTTATTTTTTGAAAATACCAATTTTAAAATTTGCTTTTAACGTTTTTTCAAAAACCAAGGGGGCAAACTGTGGACACATGGTCCGGTTCGCGAGGTAAAAAGCCCAATGATGAAGGTTGGTAATTAAGCCAAAAGATTGGATTCAAACCCACATGTGAGAGATAATCCACAATCATGACAAGCCCAAATACCCAGCCCAACCCATAAACCAGTACCTTCAGCCCAAACCAGGCGAAGCCCATTAAAAGCCCACATTCCGACAATGAGGCGCACGCTTCCTTGGAATAGAGGCGCATGCCTCATTTATGTAAAGGCGCACACCCTTGTCAGTAGAGATGCACGCTTCTGTAACACCTGTAACAAAAAAATTAAGTTACAGAATGTGGATCGCTCCACGTTCTGTAATGCTGCATTAACTCCCAACGTGGGGAGTTAATGGCAGGGTTTCAGAGACCATAAAGGAGAGGGGAGAGGATCTGAAAGGGGGATCTTTTGGCTGGGGAAAAATTAAGAAAAGAAAAAGAAAGAAACGAAAAGAAAACAGAGAGAAAAAAAAACCGAGAGAAAAAAAGATCAGAAAGAGAAAACCAAAGGAGGGTCTGAATCCAAACCAGAGGCAAGAAGTGACAATCTGAAACCTGTCTGAGGGTCAAACAATTTCTAAAACAAGCTTCACAATAATTTTTTTATCCTCTTTTTCTAAGTTTATTTTCTTTCTCCTTTGCTTCATTTTTGCTTTGATTATTTGGTTTTTTATTCGTTATGATGCATGATTTAATGTTAGTGTTATGATTTAATTCATTTATGAACGTTGGCTTTTGATTCAAGTCGTTATTTATACTGTTTTAATTTTTTTTATGTAAATTTTGCTCCTGTCTAAAACCAGAGGGCGTGCGTCTGTACGATGAGACGCACGCCCCCGCACATAGAGGCGCACGCCTCTACAACTATATTTTTTTGAATTTATGACCCTTAGTGAAACATGCGCCTGTTTAGCAGAGGCGTGCGCCCCTTCTTTAAGAAACGCACGCCTATGTAACCCAGAGGCGTGCGCCTCTGTGTTCCAGAACTTGAATTTATTTTTTTATTTATTTATCTGCTTTTCTTTCTGTTTGAATCTTATTTTCTGAATAATTTTAATCTCGTGTCATGTTATATTTTATGTCTTCAGCGACTCGTGTTTAATTTAGTTGTTTAATTACTTAATTATTGCCTTTTGAAGTGTTTTGTTATTGATTGATTTATCTGTATTTCTATCATTTAATCATGTCGCAGTTTATTTTTCTTACTGTTAATTTCGTTTATTTTATTTAATTAAAGGGTTGTAATCATTTCTCCTCCCCCCATTTCTTTATTTATTTTGTTCTATTTTATTTTATTTTGTTTGGTTGTAATCATTTCTCATCCCTCTTTTTCTTTGCATGGTTTATTTTAATTGCGGATGTGTGAATGCTCTAACCAATTCAATTGCATGAAAATTGACTAATAAATCAAACTTGGACTAAATTGTAAAATTTGGAAATTGTTTGGATTAAACAGTTATTCGTATGTAATTAAAAGGATAATTAAGTAATTAAAAATAATAAAACATAAAATACAAACGGAGGCCGATCGCAAGGTCGGGTGGGCCGCTAAAAGCCCATACCCAGTTTTCGGACCCAATCTCTGAGGACTGCTGCTGGGCTTCCTCTGTGGAATCCTGTTGCTGTAAAGTGTGTCTCAGGTTTTATCCGGGTGGCGACTTCATTCTCCAACTTTACCCTTTAAAAAGGCCCAACGTTGTACTCTTAGTGGGCTCTGAGCCCGCACAGTGCCGTGGTCGCCGAACACTTGGGCGCGCGCTGAACCCTGCCGCCTACACTAAGTACAAATCTGATTTTATTTTTTAATATGTATAAAAAATATTTGTAAGCAAAAAATTTGACTAAATATTTTCAAAATTGATCCGATAAATTCAGTCAGAATCCGCTCTAGCCGGAGGAGAAGAAATGATTCATGTGTGTTTGTAAAAGAAGAAAAAAATTATAAAAAAAATCGAAATAGTTGCCAAAATAGAAAAACAAATGCAAAAAAAGTTTTTTTTTTTTTTTTAAAAAAAAAACCCAACTAACAGTCCAACCCAAAACAGAAAAGGAAACATAAAAATCCAATCCAATCCACATTCATTCCTTCCCTTACTCCACGCCAACCAAAATCAGCAACAGAAAATCCAATCTTTTTATTTCTTTTATTTTTAATTTTTCAATTTTTTATGCATTAATTAGTTTGGTTTTTTTTTTTTTTTTGATAAAAATTAATTTAGTTTTTAACAAAATAATTTTTACTTTATTTATAATCATTATTAGACAGTGCAATGTACTCTCATTTAATGGTGCAATATACTCTCATTTAATGGTGATAAAAGCAAAAATAAAAATAACGTAAATAAAAAATAAAATTATCATAAAATTTCCCTATTAATATATTTTAAATTATTTTTATAAGTTATCATATAGTAAATCCATAATATTTTTTGTATTTTTTTTTTTGAGAATTTATGTTTTGTTGTTGCAAATGTTGAGAGTTTGAGTCTTATATAAAATTTTGAGTTTAATCTTATTATATATAAAAAAATAAAAATTAAAGGAGTATTATTATTATTTTTTTATCTTCTCAACTCTAATATTAATTGAAATAGGCAATTAAATATCGGAAACACCAAATTAAATAAAAAAAAAAAATTAAAAACAACCTACCATTCAGGGCACTCCACCCCCCACATGTTACACGCTTCTTTCTGTTATTGGCCCATCCTCCTTTTCCCTTCTCCCTAAGCAATCCAACCAAAATACGTGTTTTAGACCGGTAGCCGGTAGGTAGCTTTAGCCTTCTCTTCATATTTTACCAACTATTCACTTTACTCCCTGATTCCTTTTAAAAAAATAATTTCCATACCCTTTTTTTTTCAAAATTGAAAAATTAAAAGATTAATAATTAATAA
Source organism: Macaranga tanarius (assembly GCA_949673435.1). Lineage (NCBI taxonomy): Eukaryota > Viridiplantae > Streptophyta > Magnoliopsida > Malpighiales > Euphorbiaceae > Macaranga > Macaranga tanarius. The sequence continues at coordinate 7,681 of CATIWO010590444.1, read as the reverse complement.
TTACAGACTAGTCCCTTATTTAGTTCAGTTCTATTAAAGACTTCTGTTCATTTTTCAAATGAATTTTAAAGAAAATTTATTTGTAAATGAATTTTAAATTAATTTAAACTAAACATACTTCATCAATAAAAATTGATTCTGTATTAAATAATTTTACTAAATTAAAAAGTTGAAATTAGAAATAAATTTTATAAAATTTTCATTTAAACCAAATACACTCACATAGATTTGCAAATGAACTATATAAAATTTTGTGTAATTGATTTGAATCAAACATATTTTAAAATATAACTATATTTTAATATATATTAATACTAATGAAACTATGAAAGTTCTCAAAATAGATTGAGAACCCAAATAGAAGAAACATCAAAGTTCTTGAATGCATAGAGATTTACAAATTTATATATCTATTCACTTTTATTTTAGCGTCATTTAATTTAAAAATATTACCATTAAAGGTGGCCTAATTTTTTTCATTAAGCAGTTACTTTTCTTACTTATGAGCTATAATTAGTCAAACATTAAATATTTAGGATTTTTTATTTGTAAAAATTCACATTTTCTAGAAAATTAGTCTAAAAAAAAAAATCTAATAGGTGGTAGTAAATTTTTTTAAATATAAAATTTGATTTTTTTTTCATTTTTTCTAATTTATAACTAATTGTGAAATTTTTTTAAAAAAATAAAAATTTTCAATATTCACTTATTCGTCACACATTAAATTCCAACAACAACAATATTAATTTTTTATATAAATAATAAACGATAGAAAATTAGAAAAATTAAAAATTAAAATATTTACTATTACAAAACAAGATCTTATTATTTAATTACAATATCTTTTTTGTGAAAATATTAAAATACAGAGTTATTATCAAATTCCTAATACAAAATTTATCAAATTAAAAACAGAAAATAACTAGAATGTATATCATGCAAAACTTGAGGGACCTTTTAGTAATTAACCGTTAACTGCTTGTCTTTTATGCATAAAATATATGTGTATATATATAATGCCCACTTGCACCTTCGCCCTTTACCAAACATTCTTCATCATGGCTCACACATCCTCTTTTGTTGTTATTTTTTCTCTCCTCTTCGCTTCCGCTGTGATTGCCGGAACCTTGGCCGGCGGCGAGGATCCGTTGATCAGGCAGGTAACCGATGAGTCATCTTCGGGCAGCGCAAACCCTAACCTTCTGGGCGCAGAGCATCACTTTGCGCTTTTCAAGAGAAAATTCAAGAAAACGTACGCATCTCAAGAGGAGCACGACCGCCGATTCAGGATTTTTGAGTCTAATTTGAGACGTGCTGAGCGTCACCAGATATTAGACCCGTCGGCGAGTCATGGTGTGACTCAGTTCTCCGATTTGACTCCTGCTGAGTTTAGGAGACAGTTTTTAGGGTTGAGAAGGTTGAGGTTGCCTAAGGATGCTAATCAGGCTCCGATTTTGCCTACTAGTGATTTGCCTGATGATTTTGACTGGAGAGAGAAAGGAGCTGTTACTGCCGTTAAAAATCAGGTTTTTTTTTTTAAAAAAAAATTAGATTATTATTTTTTATGATGATATATTGATACAGGCGATGATGAAGATGTTTTGATGTTGATTTGTTGATTTTTATTTTTAGGGTTCATGTGGATCTTGCTGGAGTTTTAGCACTACTGGGGCTTTGGAAGGTGCTAACTATCTTGCTACTGGAAACCTTGTTAGCCTTAGTGAACAACAGCTTGTGGATTGTGATCATGAGGTACAATATGCTCTTTTTTTTTAAAGATTATTATCAGTATGACTATTAGCTGATTTTGCATGGTCAACGGTTTTTTCTTTTTTAATGATCTTTAAGGATTTTGATTACTTCAATTTAGTTTCATATATTAGGCATAACAGATTTAGTTTGACTTTGAGTTCTGCTGTTGTTAAAACAACATAACACATCAATTGATCTATGATTATTGATTATTGGGTAAATGAGACGCGGTAGATTTTATTTTTTTCCTTTAAAAGATTGTTTTGCATGATGAACTGAGCCTTTATATTGTTGTTTTGTTTTGTATCTACAGTGTGACCCTGCAGAAGAAGGTGCCTGTGACGCTGGCTGCAATGGTGGGCTGATGAATAGTGCTTTTGAGTACACCCTCAAAGCTGGTGGGCTTATGCGTGAGGAAGACTATCCTTACACGGGTACTGACCGCAGTACTTGTAAATTTGACAAAACTAAGATTGCGGCTAGGGTAGCCAACTTCAGTGTTGTTTCCCTTGATGAAGATCAAATTGCTGCCAATCTTGTGCAAAATGGTCCTCTTGCAGGTAATGTTCTGAGTTAAATTACATTGAGCCGTTACTTCTTTATTCTGTTAATTAGTTTGTGTTGGAGCTAACTTTATTTTTGTTTGTTTGAATGCAGTGGCTATCAATGCAGTGTTCATGCAGACGTACATTGGGGGAGTTTCATGCCCATACATCTGCTCAAAGAGATTGGATCATGGAGTGCTTTTGGTAGGGTACGGTTCAGCTGGCTATGCACCCATTCGAATGAAGGAGAAGCCGTTTTGGATTATCAAGAACTCTTGGGGAGAGAACTGGGGAGAGAATGGATACTACAAAATATGCAGAGGTCGCAATATCTGTGGTGTAGATTCCATGGTCTCAACTGTTGCTGCTGTTGAAACTCCCTCGCAGTAAACTGCTTACTCCATCATTTGTATATATGGAATGTTATCAAAGATTGTCAGTTTTATTTCAATGTACTTGTCATATTTGCCCAAAGCATTGGGTAGAAATTTCTTGGAAGTTCCTATGCTTTGTGGTTGTCAGGATGCTTAATTATGGGATTGAAATTTCATAGAAATTTCATACGCTCCGCTTTGTCTGGACTTTTCTGCATTGTCTTACTTATGTCTTGTAGTTCTAAGATACTAAAATGCTCGCATGCAATTTGTATGACAGGAACATGGACAAAATAAAAGTATCGATATTAACGTATCAGCATTCACAAATCGACATGCCACATTACCATTCTTTTAACATTTTATACTCGGACAAAAGCATGTGTTTTGTAGTGTTCTTCTTGTAGTTGTGGCTGTGGGTCTGGTTTATGAAGTAATTTGCAGTTACAGTGATTTGAGTTTATGATTAGACATCCCTAATTCCTATGAGCCAGGTAATATTAAGCAGTTGTCTACGATTGCCAGAGTTCTATGCTTAATTCTCATTTCTCCCTCTTCATAAGCTCTTCTTTCCATATAAAGTGACAAACTCTGTTATCTGGTTTAGTTCGGTCCTAAACAGAAGCAAGGATGTTAAAAGACTAGAAGAATGGAAGGCAATTAAGTTTACAGTTGAATTAAACAGAAATTAACCCAAATCTTTTTTATCCTTAATTCAAACCAAATCGGAACAAATACTATAGGTCAAACTATTAAAAGGGAATGTACTTTTAAGCCGTTGGGTGAGGATTTGCTTTAGACAACAAATTTTGAGAAATCCGGTCATAGTGGATCTTGTTTTTTGGTATTTTTTAAAGGATGTGATCCTCTATTTGATATTGCAAAATCGGTGTTTTTGTTATTTTTCAATAGCAATAGTGTTGAGAAAAAGAATCACATTATAGCGCTTACCGCATTGTTAATGGCGGACGTGAAGAACAAAAGAATCGAGAGGCAGAGAGGAAGAGGAGAGGAGAGCAGAGGAGAAATCATAGATAGAAGGTGAAGAAGAGAGGAGACTGGAGAGGCAAGAACATTCGAGAGAAAAGAGGAGAGGAGAGGACAGGCAACTGCGAGAGGAGAGGAGAGTAGGAATATGAGATTAGGGTTTTTTCTTTTAGTTTATATACTAAGGTAGTATAAATTGGAAATTCGGTCGGTTCGGAAGTAACAAATGCCTCCCCGACCTGTAAATCGAAAACCGATATATTACTCAACTTCCACCCTGAAAGACCTATTCTACAGGATGAGAAGAAGCCATGACCTATTCTACAGGATGAGAAGAAGCCATATTCTGCTTAACCACTCTCTGTTCTACAAATCAAGTTAGTTGATATAGTGGCTCCACAAATATTGGAACTAACTCAGTTGTAAATATATATATATGTGTACAAGTATCTGATTGTAAGAAATTACACAGCAATAATAAAAATATCTTTGTGCCTTTACTCTTATATACTCTTTATGGTATCAGAGCCCTACAGTCATAAGAGCATATCTCTCTTCAAATATTTTTTTCTTTTTTATTTTTCAATTTCAGGTCCTCATTCTTCACCCCTCATAATGGCAGCGACACCTACCTCCAAATCTTCTTCCTCATTTGAACCTGCTTTTGTTATCTCCTCTACCACCACCAATTCTTCTCATAACAATGGCCTCATTTCAATCAACACAGCCACTCAAATTCCATTTAAACTATCCCGAGGTGACAATTATGCATCATGGCGATCTCAGTTCTCCAACCTTCTATTTGGATATGACCTATTGGGCTATGTTGATGGCTCTCATCCTTGTCCGCCTACACCCGCAAATCAAGATAACTCCACATCTGATCCTGAAGCTGCTTTTGTAAGAAAATTATGGCTACGATAAGATCGGCTTATATTACAAGCTATTCAAGCCTCATTGGCTGGCACTATTGCTCCACTTATCTCAGCTTGTCAAACTTCTTCTGAAGCTTGGACAAAGCTTGAAGTCACATTTACTAATCGTTCCAACACCAGAATGCTAACTCTTTTATCAACATTGATGAAAACTACACAAGAAGGACTCTCCATTGCTGAATACATGCAAGCAATCAAGACAATCATTGATGACTTGGCCTTAATAGGTCACCCTTTGAGCGATGCTGAGGTTGTCGCACATATCTTGAATGGCTTAAGTAGTGATTATAAAGATATTAATGATGCAATTCGTATACGAGAGACAACCATGACCTTTGAAGAGCTTCATAACAAACTTCTTGATCATGAGACCTTCATCAAACGTGAAGAAAATAAGAAACCAATTCTCATTACAGCCCAATATACCCAACGATCTTCCAACCAAAAACCACGTCAGTGGAATTCTAATGACAACCGTGAATCCAATTCTCAACCAAAATCATCTTTCCAAAACCATACTTCTTATTCTCACACACCAAACACACGTCCCACATACACTACTTCCTATCCATCCTATACTCCTACACCATACAACAATTATTCAGCTCCTCCTTCATGGCATCCCAATTGTACCTTGCTCCAACGTCCGATTTGCCAGCTTTATGACAAAGTAGGACATACAATAAAGGTTTGCAGATCACGTCCAAAGCCATCTTCTGTACCAAGTTCGCCCCAAGCAAATGTCACCAACACTGATGTCACTACCAAACCCAACCCCTGGATAGTTGACTCAGGCTCTTCCTATCATATTACTTCAGGCTTAAACAATCTTTCAATCCATTCAGAATATGAAGGCAATGAAGATATCATAGTGGGCAATGGTAATGCCATTCCAATCACACATACAGTCTCAACTTTTATACCTTCTTCTACTAAATTTTTTCAGCTACATAATGTGTTATGTTCACCACAAATTTTAAGTAATCTTTTATCTGTCTCTAAATTCTGTAAGACTAACTCTACTTTCATTGAATTTTTTCTGGAATTTTTTCTTGTCAAGGATCTGAATACAGGGGCATCCTTGGTTCGCGGCCAGAATAAGAACGATGTTTATGAATGGCCTCTCCTATCATCCACTCCTACTATCACTTCTCTACATACATCTACAGCCACTACTCCGGAACTTTGGCACCAACGGCTAGGCCACCCATTTTACAGTCTTCTATGCAAATTTCCTATTAAATTTTCTTTTTCAAAAACCAATTTTGGTCCAGTTCATTGTGATGTTTGTCTTAGTAATTGATAAATTCAGAATAGGTCCAAGCCCATAAAGAGTCCTAAATAGGGGTCTTGCCCCTAAAGGCAAATCTGATAAGAGATTAATTATAGTATAAGAAGGATTCCTGATGAGTCCTAATACAAAGAGGACTAGGTATGCCTCTCCTTTATGCCTATATATAGCTCATAATTCTCTCATATTAATTATGTTGAATAGACTTTCTCTGACTTAAGCATCAGAGAACCTACGAATCTAAGATCCTAGGCTCATCCAAGGTGTTCTCTTGTGTTTGTAGGTCTGGAGGAGGTTTACCATTCATCAATTGGCGCCGTCTATGGGAAATTTTTTTCCAACTTTATTCTCTATTGATAGGCACTGGCTATAACGGTCTAATTACTCAAATACCTCCATGAACAGTCTCATCCATTAAAAATTGTAACTTAACAATTTTAGAGAGATAGTTAACATGGAAGCAATAATATGGCTTGCCATGCTGGATTTTCAAGGACCGAATGTCCATTAATTTTTATGAATTTAAAAGATGAAAAAAAAATCAAAGATGACATCAACAGCACCACCAAGCCAAAAGCAAACATGGAGTTTAAAGACAACTACTCCTAAATATAGATTGGGTCGTGTCAATCATGGTGAAGGTATATCCAAAGAACTTCAACATATTGTATGGCACATCCTGACTGGAGCCTTGCGGGGATTCGTTCAACAATGATGACTATCGCTAATATGATAACTCAATCTAATGAGCCAATCAGAAAATTCTTGGGCATATTTGCCTTGTATGAACTCTCTTGAAGGAGATATGTTCACGTTTATCAAGACCAGAAAGGCTACAATAAGCTCATACGCCTATATATGATGTTCCATCTGTTGTATGTGGTGAGTTGACTCACTTTTAAAAAAAAAACCAGCAGCTACATAAAAAGCAGCGAAACCAGCCTTTTAATTTCAGCTTTGCACTGGCTTTGGGTAACTGTTTCCCATTCATTTTATAGCTTGCTCGCTCTCTCTATCTGCCAAACTACACAATTCATAAAAGTTTGTTAATAATATCAATCAACGCCTGGATCGTAACCTTCACAGACAACAAAGCTAGCAGATAGCTGGATGGTGAGAGGAAGAGATCATACAGTGTTATTTTACACTGAAGAATTATTAGAAATAACAACCTTTGAGAGCAATGGTAGAGAAGAAACCTAAGGAACGGAAAGGCCAGCTCAGCTGTTAATCACACTCTGGTGGCATGGTCTTCGTTCATCTTCCGGACCTTGTTTCCTATCTCCTTTGTGTTAAAGGTCGCAGAAGTATGAACCTATAGAACAAGATCCTATTCAAGTAAAATCGTATAAGCCTAAGGAACCGAAACGAAGTGCAGTTGGAACAACACTCCGGATGCGCACTAAGTTGCCAGCCTTGCCCAACACAACAGTGATTCAATTCAACCCCATCAGATAACCAAACTACTGAAAAATATAAATGTTGCCAATAAGCTCCAAATTTTAGCATCACAAGTTGATATGGTAGCAGCTCCAAACTTTAGCGTCACAAGTTGATGTGGCTTTGCCAAGTTTTTGCTTAGCTCATAATGGAAAAATTGCATTGGGATGCAAAATGACGGGCTTATTTTTATATCCAACTCTGAATAAAAAGAATGAATGGCTTGTTACGATCATGTTTATTATGATTATGTTTGTTACGATCATGTTAACTTGCTTTCTTGCTAGGAAAGGGAGAAATAGCCTTTTCATACTCTCCATCTATCTTGTTCTCTGAAGAGGACCTCTGTTGCAACAA